>RJWM01004508.1:0-100962 GCA_004363535.1 Dasyprocta punctata | reverse complement strand
TTATCTCTTTTGATCATTTTCGGTTTGAAGTTTGCATCGTCTGCAAACATAATAGCTACCCCTGCTTTTTTCTGGGTTCCTGTTGCATGGAGTATTGTTTTCCAGCCTTTGATTTTTAGTCTGTGAATTTCCTTTTGAGTGAGATGTGTTTCTTGTACACAGCATATTGTTGGATTTTGTTTCTTAACCCACTCTGCTAATCTGTTTCTTTTTATTGGTGAGTTGAGACCATTTACATTGATTGATATAACTGATATGTAGCGGCTCATCCCTGTCATGATATCTTTCTGTTGTTGGTTTTCTACATTTTCTGTTTAATTACTTGCCCTGCTTAGTGGTTTCCTTTTGTTGTTGTTCTTAAGATTGTGGCTATCTTTGTCTCTTTCTAGGGTGTCTTTCAGTACTCTCTGTAGTGTTGGTTTGGTGGCCATAAATTTCTTCAATTCTTCTTTGTCATGAAAGTATCTTATTTCTCAATGAATTTTTAAGGATAGTTTTGCAGGGTACATCAATCTGGGTTGAAAGTTGTTTTCTTTCAGGGTTTGAAATACTTCACTCCAAGTTCTTCTTAACTTAAAGGTTTGTGTTGAGAAGTCTGCCGTGATTCTGATAGGCTTTCCTTCATAGGTGATCTGTTTCTTTTCTCTGACAGCTTTTAGTATTTTGTTCTTGTGCTGTATTTCTGATACCCTTATTATTATATGTCTGTGTGAGGATTTATTTTGGTTGTGGTTAATTGGGGTTCTGTATACCTCAGTTACCAGTATTACAGATTCTCTTCCCGTGTTTGGAAAGTTTTCTGCTATTATTTCTGTGAATAGTCTTCGCAGGTCATTAGTATTGACCCCTGCTTTTTCATTTATGCCTATTAATCTTATGTTATTTCTCTTGGCATCGTCTTGCAGCTGTTGAATTGTTGTTTCTTGGTTCCTTACTATTTTTAGGAGATCTTTTCTTTTGTGGCCCTGATCTCCCATGCTGTCTTCAAGATCTGAGATTCTATCTTCAGCTTCGTTTAAGCGGTTTTTCAAACTTTCCATGGAGTTTTTCATTTCTTGCATTTCCCTTTGCATCTGTTTCATGCATTCTGTTTGTGTCTTATATTGTTCATTCAGGGTTTCGATCATTTTCTTAAGTTCTTCTATGTTTTTATCTTGCTCTTCTTTAGATACACACATTTCTTTAATAATGATTCTCATTTCATTTTTTAGCTGAGAGAATATTTCTGATTTGAATTTCTCTATAGCTTCATCAAGCTATTTGTTTACTGCATTTTCTATCATTTCAGAAAGTCCCTTTGTGTGACTTCCACTGTATTCCATTTCAGTGTCTCCTGGGTTTGCTCTTTGTGGGCTGGGGGATAGAGACTGCCTCTTGGTCTTTTGTTTTGTCATTTTCTTCTAGAACCTATGTGGCCCTGTGTCCTGCGAGGCTGACTGGGCGTTCCCCTGAGGGTTGCGCCGATTCTTGGATTGTGATGGATCACAGGATCCGGTTGAGTTGGGCCCTGCGCACAGCAAGGGAGGGCAGCCTCCCGGGGCATGCGGGTGTAGCCTCCGCCTTAACTGGGTCGGGGGCCAAGGCCTCCCGGTCCGAGGAGTTAGGCAGAGTACCCCCGAGTGATGCTGCCTGGAGCCTGGGTCTGTCTGCAAGTTCAGAATAACAACCACTCCACCAGGGCAAGCCTGGGCAAGTCACAGGCCTACAGTGCCGGGAGAAACCTGACTGGGCGGCGGTCGGCGAGTTCTGGGCTGGTGCATGCACAAGCAGCTCCATTGAAGTATAGAGCTCGCACACGCTCGACGCTCTGGTGTGGGGAGCACAAGCTCTCTAAGTCCCTGCAGTTATGTTGGTCAGTCCCCGGTGAGCAGCTCTGGGGTCCCAGGCTGATCTGGGCTGGACTGCATACCTCTGTGTCCTGCGAGGCTGGCCGGGCGTTCCCGTGAGGGTCGTGCCAATTCTTGGATCATGGTGAATCATGGGACCCTGTCGAGTTGTGCCAATTCTTGGATCACAGTGAATCACGGGACCCTGTCGAGTTGGGCCCTGTGCGCAGCAAGGGAGGGCGGCATCCCGGGATGTGCGGGTGTAGCCTCCGCCTTAACTGGGTGAGGGGCCAAGGCCTCCAGTCTGGGGAGTTAGGCAGAGTACCCCTGAGTGACGCCGCCCAGAGCCTGGGTCTGTCTGCAAGTTCAGAACGACAACTGCTCCGCCAGGGCAAGCCTGGGCAAGTCACAGGCCTACAGTGCTGGGAGAAACCCCTATTTCTTAGTAATTGAAAGACAACACTAGCTGTTTCTTTCTGATTTTCTCCCAAGTACACAGAGTAGTTTTCAGAGGCTCCATACTGTAGGGTACAGCCACAGAGTGTATGCAGAAGCAGTTGGGAGCATTCAACTGTTTTCTATTGAGCTAGATATTAAAATATAAAATAATGCCACTCTTCTCAATATATTTTTTAAACTAGATTTATTATTTTGTTATTTTTGTATTTTAAAAAGAAGACAATAAAAACCATTATACAGAATTTCAAAATAGGAAATTAATAATGGTTAATATATTGCATATTGTTATCTTCAAAATAGTTATTCAGATTACAAGACATAGGCATGCAAAACTGATCAAACAATATAAGCACAAAATGTTCTTTTCAATGAACTAAATTAGTAATAAAATTATTTTAGCTATCATATATATTTTTTTTTCTTTCTTCTTTCTTCTTTCTTCCTTTCCCCCATCCCAATTGGCCTTTCCTTTTTAGCAGTTTCTTCCCCTTTCATAATATCTCATATACATTTTGGGTATTATTAACTCTTTGAGTTTCTTACATTAGGGAGACAATACAATGTCTACACATGTGAAACTACACTTGTGTTTATTAAAATATTTTGTTCATGTAATTATCATTTGTCACAAACATATTAATAAAAAATGAAAAAAATTTTCACTTGCAAGAGGTTTATTCTTGTCATTTTACAAGTAAGAAGTAATGTTCTTGGTTTTAGTATCTAATACAGTAGATATTAATGAATTTGATTCATATTATTTGGGTTCTCAAAACTTTTTAAGAAAGTAAAAGAGTTCTGAAGCCAAAAAGTTTGAGAATCATTGCTTTAAAAAATTTATTCTGAATCAGAACAACCATGGCATTAATATTTAGCTGAACTGTAAAACTCCAAGTGTGAGAGCTGCAGAAAAGACGAATGCACCCTTTCTTTCCCTCTGTGGATGTGAACTCTGTCTTCTTTTTGCTCCCACTGGCCGCCATTGAAGCACCATTCATGTCAGCTGCTCTGAAGCACCACTGATGTTACTGGCCACCTGTGCTGTGTTTCTGTTTAAACAAGCTGCCACACCCGGGAAGAGGCCCACTGAGCTCTTGGGCTTCATTTTCGTCTTTTCTGTCTTGGCCTACATAGTTTGGTGAGCCCTACTGCAGTTTCTTTGATGTCTCCTGCCACATTCAACACACCTGGGTAAATTGCATGCCAGGATTTATTTTACTTGGAAATGCTGGGGCTCCAGGAAACAAAATACGACCAACATTACTAGTGTGCAAAAAGTGATCAGACTACAAACCCTGCTCTCATTTAGTTGCCCTCTGGAAAAAAACATCCACTTTGATCCTGTGAGCAACATACAGGGAATAAACCTGTTAAAGATATTTCTTTCAAACAAGAGAGATAGTATATTTATTCACAATTTTATCTATAGCAGACCTGGCAGATGGTAGATGTTCAATAAATATTTGTTGAATTGATGAATGAATCCCTCATGCTCTCATATTTACATTTTTTCCAGTCAAGGGGTTTAGGAAGCATACCCAAGAAAGGTGACAGTTAGTTGCTTAAGAGGCCAAATCAAGATAGGTAAAGCTAGAGTACTAGTTTAGTGCAATGAGTGAGTGGTCCAAAGTCCTAAAGGTGAGCTGGGAGGAAGCATGCCCTATGTATCTTGGCTACTTCTCCAGCCACAGCACACCACTGAAATAATATATAGTCCAAGATGTGGTTATAATAGACTTCTTTTGAAAATTAATTTATTTTTAAAATTTAATTAAGTTCATTGATACAATTTAGGTATACACAATGATCATAATCATCATAGGGAATCTGTACCTCTACATGATTTACCTTGACTTGTATTTTATTTTTTCCTCTCATTCTCCTCTCCTCCCTTCAGATCCTCTTCCCCTCCTTATTTACAAAGCTTTGTTTCCATTTTATCCTCCTTTTTTCATTTTTTCTTTTCCCTTCCTTCATTTCCCCCTCCCTACTCCCAAGTTCCCTTTCGTTTTGAATAATTTCTTCCTATTTCACAATACCTATTGTACAATTTGGTTCTTTTTTACACTTTTTTTTTCAGCACTGGGGATCAAACTTACAACCTAGCGCCTGCCAGGCAGGTGCTTAAGCCACTCAGACAAACTCCCGGCCTTACACTTTCAGTTTCTCACACAGAGAGACAATGTGATACTTACACCTGTGTCCAATTTATTTCACTTAAAAGTATGGTCTTAAGGTCTACCCACTTAGCTATAAATGTCTCAAGTTTAACCTTCTTTATGGCAGAGTAGCCCTCCATTATGTTAAAAACCACATCTTTTTTATCCATTCATTGGTTGATGAGCATTTAGGTTGTTTCCAAGATTTAGCCACTACAAACTGTGCCACTTTAAACATGGGTGCACATATATTACTGTGGTACAAGGTTCTTAATTCTTTAAGGAGATACCAACAAGGGGAATAGCAGGGTCAAATGTGACCTCTAGTCACACTTATTTCTACAATGGTTGCAGCAGTCTACACTCCCACCAACAGTGGAGAAGTGTTCCCTTTTCCCCATAGCACCACCAGCACTTGTTATTGGTTGATTTTTTAATAATAGCCATTCCCTCTGGAGATGGAATCTCAGTGTTTTAATCGGCATCTCTCGAATGACCTGTGATGTTGAACATTTTTTCATATATTTATTTGCCATTTCTACTTCTTCACCTGAGAAGCATGTATTCATTTCAGATGTCCATTTTGGGGTTAAGTATTTGAATTTAGGGAATCTGATTTTTTTCCCAGTTCTTTGTATGTTCTAGATATTAGGCCTTTGAGGCACAACTAGTTTAAAATTTTTCCCACTCTGTGGGTTTTCTTTTCACTCTGTTGATGATTTGTTTTGCTGTGAGAAAGCAAATAAGAGGAGATCCCAGTTGTTAATTCTTTGTAGTATTTCCCCTTACAGTCTGGGTTTTGTTCATGAAGTCTTTGCCTACACCTCTGTCTTCAAGACTTCTACCTATTCTCTCTTCCGGTAGATTTAGTATTTTTGTTTTAATATTTAGAACTTTGATCCATTTTGATTTTAGTTTAGTGCATGGTGATAGATATGGGTCTAGTTTTAGTCTTTGGCATGTGGAAACCCAGTATTTCCAGCACCATTCGTTAAAGAGGCTATCTTTCTTCCAGTGAACATGTTTGGGCCCTTTTTCAAAGATAAGGTAGCTGAGTGCATTTGGAGTTGTTTCTTCATCTTCTAATGTGTTTCATTGATCCACTGGTCTTTTCTTTTCTTTCTTTCTTTCTTTTTTTTTTTTTTCCAGTTCCATTGTTTTTACCAAGTAACTCTATAGTATAACTTCAAGTCAGGGATTTTGATGCCTCCTGGCTTGCATTTGTTGCCCGGAATTGCTTTTGCTATTCTAGATCTCTCCTGGGTCCAAATGAATTTTAGGGATGTTTTCTCTAGTTCTGTGAGGTATGTTAGTGGTATTTTGATGGAATTGAATTAAATCTGTATAATAATTTTGGGATTATAGCCATTTTCACTATATTGGTTCTTCCTACCCAACAGCATGGGATATCTTTCCATTTTCTGATATCCTCTTCAATCTACTTTTTCACAGTACTATAGTTTTCAGGTAGAGGTCTTTTTCTTCCCTTGTTAAATAGATTCCTAAATATTTCATTTTTTTCAGTGCTATTGTGAATGGTGTTGTTTCCATAATTTCTCCCTCAGTGAGTTTGTTATTTCAAACAGGAACACTATTGATTTTGAGCATTGATTTTGTATCCAGCTACACGACTGAATTTGGTTATTAAATCCAGAAGTCTTTTAGTGGAGTTTTTGGGATCTTCTTTGCAGAATATCATGTCATCTGCAAATAATGATAATTTATTTATTTATTTATTTATTTTTTTTTTTTTTTTTGCGGCACCGGGCATTGAACTCACAACCTCATGCCTGCCAGAGCAGGCACTTAAGGCACTGAGCCAAACTCCCAACCTTGGTTTTTTGAGGCAGGGTCGCACTATGTAGCCCAGGCCGGGCTTGCACTCGCATTGTAGCCCAAGCCGGCCTCGAACTCACAACGCTCCGCCTACCTCAGCCTCCCGAGTGCTGGGATTAAAGGCATGCGCCACCACACCCGGCTAAATAATGATAATTTAAATTATTCCTTTCCTATCTTTTTTTTATTCCTTTCTTTTGTCTAATTGCTCTGGCTAATGTTTCCAGAAGTATATTAAATAGAAGTGGTGACAGTGGACATCCTTTTCTTGTTCCTGATTTTACAGTGAAAGCTGAAAGCTTTTGTGTTTGTCTGTTTAGTATAATGTTGACTGGTGATCTGTCATAGATAACTTTTATTGAATTGAGATAGACCATCTATCCCAATTTTCTGTGGGGTTTTTATCATGAATGGGTATTGGACTTTGTCAAATGCTTTTTCTGCATGTATTGAGATATCATGTGATTTTTGTCTTTGATCTACTGATATTCTGTATTACATTTATTGATTTACATATGTTGAACCATCCCTGCATTCCTTGAATGAATCCCACTTGGTCATGGTGTATAATCTTGATGATTTGCTGCATTTTGTTTGCTAGTGTCTTATTGTGAGTTTTTCTGTCTATGTTCATTAAGGAGAATAGCTTCTAGCTCCCTTTTTTGGTTGGATCCTTCTCTGGTTTTGTTATCAGGGCAATACTTACTCCAGCAATGAGTTACAGAGTATAGTTTCCTTTTCAATTTCGTTAAAGAGTTTGAGGAGTAATGGCATTAGATCTTCCCTAAATTTCTTATAGAATTCAGCAGTGAATTCATCTGGACCTGAGCTCTTCTGTGTTGGTAACTTTTTAATTATATTTTCAATTTCATTAACTGATACTGGGCTATTCAGAATTTTTATATCTTATTGATTCAATTTTGGTAATCATGTGTATCTAGGAATCTGTCCATTCCTTCTGTTTTCCACCTTTTAGAGTAATGATTCTTAAAATAGGTATTGATGATCTTCAGAATTTCCACAGGATCCGTACTAATTTCACCCTTTTCATTCCTAATTGCATGAATTTGAATCTTTTCTTTCCTTTTTTGGTTAGCTAAGGTTGGCTAAGGTCTTAACTTGGTTACTTTTCTCTCATTGCTGGGACAAAATACCCAACACTCAAAATGAAGGAAAGGTTTATTTAGCTCACTGTTTGTGGAGGTTTCAGTCCATAATCAGCTGGCTCCAAGGCAGGGTGGCATGGCACTGGGACAACACTTCAAGGCAGCAGCCAGCAAAAGCAGCCAGAACAAAATGGGAAAGGGAACAAGCCTCTTCTCCCTCATATTGTAACCAGGTTATCCCAACCCCTGAGGGCGGGTGTAGCACTCACACCATCTTTGTGCCCTCCTCTTGTACAGGCTGAGGATTTACAAAGTAAGGACCCTGGCTCCCTGCTGAGCTTCTTAGTTAAATTTCTAAACTTCTCAAGTTGACACAATGTACCAACCATAAGAGGGCTTATCTATTTTATTTAAACTTTCAAAGAACCAACTCTTTGATTCATTGATTCACCTTCTGAGGTAATTGATGCCAATGCTTTAGTCACAGATCACATAGGGGCCAATGGACAGGCCAATAAAGTGACTCTGGGACTGTGGGTCCATCAATCCCCATATCAAAATACCTGAACCCATTGGTTGTGTGGTTCTTGTGACTAATTTCTACTTGCTTATCCCAGTTGGAGGCAGACCCAAACAGAAGACAGATCAAACAAAGGTATCATAATTTTGGCATCCTGTTAATCCTTTCCTATGGGAGAATGATAAAAAGGAATCTATCTGGGCACACGGGAGGCTGAATTTAGGTCTTTAAAAAATACTCCAAGATAAATACTATATCTTACATACAGCTTACCTGAAAACCATAATTACTATGGCATTCAACCTATGATGTAACTGCCATAATTCATATAGGCTTGTCTGTGAAATTAGACTCTTTTTTTGAGACAGGGTCTTGCTATGCAGTTCAGGCTGGACTTGAGCTCATTTTGTAGCCCACACTGGTCTCGAACTTGCAGCAACTCTCCTGCCTCAGCCTCCTGAGTGCTGGGGTTACAGGTGTGCACCACCATGTCTAGCTCTGAAATTAGACTTTTGAAAGAAACTTTTAATTTTGTTGATTCATTCTATTATTTATCTTCTATTTTAATACTATGCATTTTATTATTTCTTTCTTCCTTCTACTTTGTGTTGATTTTCTGTCCTCTAATTTTTTTCTAATTTTTAAAGTTAGATTTAACTAATAATTATCTCAACAAATGTTTGTGTGTCTGTTATGTGGCAAGCATTGTTTTATGTATTCGAGACAGAGTAGTATTACTTAGCTCATTAGTTTTCTAATGTTCACATTCAAGACCATAAATTTTCCTCTATATTCCATTTTAGCTGCAGCCCACAAGCTTTTATTTGAAAAGTTGTCATTATTATTGTCATTAAATTCTAGTAGTTTACATTTTTGGGTTTTTTTCAATCTGAGATGCATTTACGCCACTTTAATTCTTAAAAAGTAGTTCAACTGTGTTTACCTTTTTAATCTGTTAAGTTGTGTGACTTGAAATATGTAAGAGTTCCTTTATGTTATCAAGTATGACTTTAGATGCACCAATAAAAGTTTCTATGTACTAACTACAAGAATGATTTTTCAATTAGCAATAATCGTGCCTCGATAAACCTCACTGGCTGTGATACTGCCACTGTGCAAAACTACAAGAATGATTTTTTACACTTGTCAAGACCAAGTTTTTGAACTGATGCATAATCTACTTTCATAAATATTTTATGTACAAGAGTATATGTCTTGAGTAATGTCAGCAAGGTGAGAAAATAAATTCCAAGCCTTCATTTCTCCAAAGAAACATCAAACAAACACTAATGACTGACTAAAATGCATTCACAGAACTTCTGAAACTAGTCAAAGATCTGCAGAAAACCATTGAATGCCAAATCAAGAAAGCTACACTCCAGGGGCAGAAATTTTTTTCATAGTTTTGTTTAGCCTTACCCTACTCCCTCTCTGGCAAGGCCTGGTTGATGGCAAGCGGTTCAATTCTCAGTTCCCTCTTTCAGGATGAAAGGAAAGACTTAGGCTTATACAGAGTATGCTAGCCTGAGGATTGCTCCAGGGACTGGTTTCTATAGCACCTGAACCAGAAGTCAGTCAAGAAAGGCAGCATCGTTTGGCTATCAGGTTGGAAGTCATGGATGACAGTATGGGTGGTGCAGCTTTTGAAAACTGCATATGAAAAGTACAGGGAAATTCTGTAATCATAAACATCAAGGCAAGCCACTGCAGTCAGAATAATACAACAGAGTTCTAGAAGCAGGAATAAGACTCTTAGGGAAATCAAGACATTTAAAATTCATGTATACACAAGGAAGTTGGAGAGAAATACTCACATGCAGATTTAGAGAACATACATGCCCACAGAAGGCCCGAAAATGTGTTAATCCTTGATACTGGATTTAATGTCAAGGATTAACATTTCCCTCACTTTTAGCAAAAACTGGGAAAGTGAGTATTTTATCAACCTCCCAATTTTTTTTAATCAGAAAACAACAAAAAAATTACAGGTCATACAAATAGATGGATATATCACCTATTCAATGGGAAACATCTAGGAACCAACCCTAAAGAAATACAGACTTAGTAGAAAAAGAATTTAAAACAACCATTCTAAATATGCTGATAGAGTAAGGAAAAACATAGATATGGACTAAACAAACAAAGAAAATGAAATTTAAAAAATGAGAATAGGAACAAAAAGATAAATTATAAAAAACAAATTCTGAAGCTGAAAAACAATGAATTGAAATGTATGTTGTAAGAGCACATCTGTAGACAAAAACAGATTGAAAAAAGAATCAGTAAATGTGAAGTCAGGTTATTGAAAATTATTAGGTCAGAGTAGACAAGGAAAAACAAAAAAGAATAAAAAAAGTAAGAAGATCCTAAGGGACTAATGGAATTTATTGGACCATCAAGCAAACCAAACCCAAAATATACTATGGGACTCTCAGAAAAAATGTATACCTTAAGAAATAAGGAAAGAACAAACTAAATTCAAAGCAAACAGAAGAAAAAATAATAAAAGTCAGAAATTAAACAAACTAAAGGATAAAGAAACAATGGAGAAAGGGCACAAAACTAAGAATTTATTCTTCAAAAAGATCAACAAAATTGAAAAAAATTTAACTAGAATAACTAAGAATATAGAAGACTCCCGGCAATCAAATCATAAACAAAAGAGGATGCTATTATGGGTTTTTACAAAAAATAAAATGATTACAAGAGAGTACAATGAACAACTGTATACCAACATTTTGAATAATCTAGATGACATCAATGAATTCTAGAAATATACAATTTACCAAGATTTAATTGTAAAGTTATAGAAAATCTTAACATACCTATAAAAAGTAAAAAAAAAAAATTCAATAATCAAAACTGTTCAACAAAGAAACTTCAAACAACCAATGAAGAAACTTCACACTTTTCAACAAAGAAATTTCACAGCAAAGAAAATCCCAAGATCAGATTTCACAGGTGAAATATAACAAAGAAAAATTAGTACCAATCCTCAAAGTTTTCCAAAAAATTGAAGTGGAGGGAACACTTCCAAATTCATTCATGGTGTCAACATTACCCTGACATGAAATTCAATGACAATACAATAAATAAATTAATTAAATTAAATAATATTCTTAATGAATGCTGATGCAAAAATCCTCAAGAACACAGCAGCAAATATAATTCAACAGTGTATTAAAAGGATTATACAACATGACCAAGTGGTATTTATTCTTGAAATGTAAATGACTTTTCAATATATGAAAATCAATCTGTGTAATATACCATATTTAAAGAATGAGGGTAAAAAAAACATAGTTGATCTAGAAAAACATTTGACAAAACTCAACAAAAAAATACTTAAAAACTAGGAATAGATGGACACTATCTCAGTATAATAAAGGTCATATTAATACCCACTACTGATTTTCTACAAAGTTCAGGAACAAGGCAAGGCAAGGTTGCTACTTTGCTCTTCCTATTCAACATAGTATGGAAAATCCTAGCCACAGCAATTAGGAAAAAAAGAAATAAAGGTATCCAAATTAGAAAGGAAGATACCAAATTATTGCTTTCATAGTTAATATGATCTTTCATGTAGGAACCCCTAAGGATTCCCACACGAACACATTCATACACAAACACACACTCACACACAGTCTTAGTTACTTTTGTCTGATTGCTGAGACAAAATACCTGATGCCCGAAATTAAGGAAGGAAAGATCTATTTAGCTCACAGTTTGTGGAGGTTTCAGTCCATACTCAGTTGGCTCCAAAGCAGGGTGGCTCATGGCAGAGGGTAACAGTTCATGGCAGCAGAAAACAGCAAAAGCAACAAGAGCAAAAAGGAAAGAGCATGGAAAGAAGACTTTCTGTCCCTTATATTGTATGTAGGCTACCCACACTAGGGTGATTGTAGCACTCACACCCATAATCCCAGCATTGGACCATGAATCAATCACAAATTCTAGAAGCCTGCTCTCATGACTGCATGAGGGCTTGGGGGGAACATTCAGACACAAACCATAATACACACAAACACACATACATCTATAATAATAAACAAATTCAGCAAAGTTGCAGGGTACAAAGTGAAAACTAAATAATTTGCATTTCTATATATCAATAATGAGCAAACCAAAACATAATTAAGAAAATCATTCTACTTACAACAGCATCAAAAAGAATAAAATAGGAAAAAATTATCCAAACAGGCAAAATATTTGTATAATGAAAACTACAAAATGCTACTGAACTAAATTAAAGAAAACATCAATAAAATAGTCCTCTCTTATTTGGAAGAAACATATTCCAAGACCTCAAGTGAATGACTGAAATCATGGATAGCAGTAAACTCTCTCTGTATGTTTTCCTGTACACACATACCTATGATAAAATTTAGTCTATAAATTAGATACAATAAGAGACAAATGATAACTAATAATAAAGTGGAATACTATACTGTAATCAAAGTCATGTAACTGTGGTATCTTGCTCAAAATGTCGTGTACTATACTTACAGTACAAGAATTCTTGTGATGATGTATGATGATAAAATGCCCATATGACGAGATGGAGTGAGGGAACGATGTAGGCATTGTGCCACATGGTTAGACTACTACATAAGGGTTACATGAACACAATTATTGTGATACTACATCAGCTCATTTGATCAATGAGAAGACTACTGACTACCAGTTGGGCACTGTATACAGCATAGATACATTAATAAAACGGATGATTATCAGGACAGCATGAGATTTCATCAACTGCTCAGAAAGGCATGCAACTTAAAACTCATGAGTCTATTTCTGAGATTTTCTATTTAATATTTTTGAACCATAGTTAACTACAGTTAACTGAGACCATAGAAGCCAAAACTATGTGTAAGGAGAGATTATTGTAAGTGGAAAGATTATAAAGATATCAGCACTATCCAAAGTACCCAAAATATTGTAAAGATAGTAGCACCATCCAAAGTACCCAATAAATTCAATGTAACAACTATCAAAATTACGATACTGTTTACAGAAATAGAAATATTCACCCTAAAATTTATATGGCATTTCAGTGGTTCCTAAATAGCCAAAACTGTCTTGAGAAAAAAAAGTTGAAAGTCTCATATTTTCTGATTTCAAAAATTATGGCAAGCCTACAAATAAATTAAACAGTGTGGCATTACCATAAAGACAAACTTATACACCAATTGGGTAGAAAAGAGATCTAGAAATAAACTCCCATATATGGTCAAAGAATTCCAACAAGGATGTCAATTCTCTATTAAAGGGGGAAAGGACACTCTTTTCAACCAATATTATTGTGAAAGCTGAGACCTTTATTTACACCATACATAAAATTAACTGAAAATAGGCCAAAGACCTAAGTGCAAGATATAAAACTATAATATTCTTAGAAAAAACAGGAGAAAATTCTCATGACATTGGATTTGATAATGGTTTCTTAAATATGACATCAAAAGCACAGGGAAAAGAAGAAAAAAATAGATAAAATTAATTACATCAAAATTTAAAGGTTTTGTACACCGAGGGATACTATCAATGGTGTGAAAAAGGCAACTCTCAGAATGGGAGAAAATATTTGCAGACTCTATACCTGATAGTGGATTAATATCCAGAATACATCTAGAACTCTCACAATGCTATAATAAAAAAATTAAAAATGAATAAAGAGCCAGGCATGGTGGTGCATGCCTTTAATCCTAGCACTCTGGAGGCTGAGGTAGGAGGAGCATTGTGAGTTCAAGGCTGACTTGGGCTACAACGCGAGTGTAAGGCCAGCCTGAGCTACATAGTGTGACCCAATCTCAAAAAATGAAGGCCAGGAGTTTGGCTCAGTGGCTTAAGTGCTTGTCTGGCAGGTTGTGAGTTTGATCTCCCGTGCCAAAAAAAGAATAAAGAAGTTTATGAGATATTTTTCCAAAGGAGATATACAAAGAGCCAGATGCACATGAAAAAAAAAAATCCAATATCATTAACCACTAGGTAAATGCAAATCAAACCCCAAAGAGATGCCACCTAACACTCATTAGGATAGCTACTATGAAAACAAAAACAAAACCAACGAATACTGGCAAGGATATGAAGAAATTAGCACATTAGTTCCCTACTGGTAGAAATGTAAATGGTTTATCCTCTATGGAAAATACTATGGTTAATCCTTAGAATATTAAAGATAGAATTATACGTTCCACTTCTAGGTATATACTCAAAAGAATTGAGAGAAGGACTTGAACAGATATTTATACATCCATTTTCATACAGCATTATTCACTATAATCCATAGCAACCACATGTCCACCAACTAAATTGATAATATGATAAATATATACCATGGAGTATTATTACACTTCTTATAAATAAGGAAGGATATTTTGACACATGCTACAATAATGAATGAACAGTGAAGACATTATGCTAGGTGAATTAAGCCAGTTACAGAAGCACAAGTACATACAAAAATAAGTAAAACAATCCAACCATTAGAAGTACAAATCATACAGTAGTATGATTCTACTCATACAAGACACTTACAGTAATCAAAATTGTAGAGACAAAGTAGAATAGTGGTTGCCAGGGTTGAAAAGTGGGAAGAGGATAGAGGATTTGGTTACTTTATGGGCATAAGAGTCTCAATTTTGCAAGATGACAAGAATTCTGAACTGATAGCATAAAAATGTGAACATAATAAAACTGGATGGTACACTTAAAATGGCTAAGGTGATAATTTCTGTCTTGTCTATCTTACTACAATAAAAAGATGAATGTATACCCCTAATTGTTGGGTACGAGTTTCTGTATATGTTCAATACCTCAGTCTTAATAGTTTTAGAGTTGAACTCTCATGATCTTACTTATTTTCTGTCTACATGATTCAATGTGTACTGAGATTTGTGAGAATATCTTCAACTTTGGTGGTGGATTGTCAATTTCCATTTAAGCTCTGTAAAATTTTGTTTCACTATTTTTGACTTAATTTGGTGCACATGTGTTTAGAATTATGTCTTCCTATGGAATCTTTTATTATATATAACAATAGCCTGTATCATTCATATTGGTTCCCATTGTTTAGTATATCTTGTTGCATATTAAGAGTTACATCAGATTTACTTTGGTTGTTAATATTTGTATGTCTGTATTTTCTTTTTGGCTACATTACATTTTCTTAGTTTTCTTGATTTGGATTTTTGTGTTTTTATCTGCATTGCCTTTAAGGATTTTGATTTTCATTTCGTAGTTTAAACCAACAATTCTAGGTAGAGATATCTCTTAGCCCACTGAATATATTACAATATTTTGCATTCTGGCTTCTGTTACCAGGGTTTGGAAGTTTTCTACCATCCTGGTAAAATATGTGTCATTTTCTGAATAGTTCAAAATACTTTTTCTTTGCTGCACTATAGATTTTCCTCTAAATCGGTGATCTATTGTTTGGGATTCATTGTATTTCCTTAATATGAAGATTCATGTCTTTTATAAAATCAACCAACCTCATTTCTCAATTCTCTTCTCCAGGAACTCCAATTATGCATATCTACCCATTCATTCTTATCTGACCCTTATTCTTTTCACTTTCTTTATATCATAACCATTTTCTGTGTCCTGCTTGCTCTATAAGTTCTGTAATTTATTTTCTAGTTTGCTAATTCTCTTATTAGCAGTATATTATTTATTGTTTAATTTATCAGTTAAGTTTCTATTTTCAATGATTTTCTATTTGGTTCTTTACTAGTAAATGTTTACAATACATCATGAACACATTCATTGAGGGTACTTGATGCATGCACACATTTGATTTTTTTTTGAACTTTTCTTTATATTAGCCTGCTCCTTTCATATATTTTTATTACATTTTCTTCTTTCAATGTATTAGGCCTACTTATTTCCTGTATCTGATCATCCCAGTATCAGAAGGTTTGGGGGATTTAATTTTGCTTTTGGCTATTTCTGCTAACATTATCACAGTGATTTATTTCCTGTGTAGTTTATTTTCAAAATTTTGGACTCTGAAGTCACAGTTGGGGTTTAATCAACAAGGACCCTGAAAGACTAAATGAGGATATGGAGCCTTGACAAGGGTATTTACTTATTTTTATCTGAGTCCTTGAAACAAAGATCACTTTAATTTCTCACAATAGGATTTCTTGGAGCTCTGGGTAGTATAAACTTAAATCCCAAACCTGCACATGAGAAGACCTCAATTAAAACAGGGAAGATATTTTTCTCAACCTAAAGTTTAGGATATGCTAGACAGTGTCCTTGTCATCTCTGTTTACCAACAGCTGAATTTTTTCCAGTCCACTCTTACACTTAGAATGTACCCCCGACACCCTGTCTTTAGAGGGGTCTCTAAGATCCAAATCTCCACACCACATGGATCTACAGCCCTGTCTCCAGCCTCCTGTCCAGCCACAGAAGGAAAGTTGCTTGATCATTGAAATTGACCATTGTCCGTTGGAAGCCAGTACTTCTAGATGAACTCACTCACTCATTTCCAGTTTCCTCTTTGTTTTCTGCTTCTGGAGATTTCTCTTATATCTTTATGATTTCAGCTATGCGTCTAAAGAATGTTTATTATATGTTATTTAGCATTCCTAGGAGTTTTGCATTATATCACTTTTCAGGATATTTAACCTATCATATTGCCAAAAATAGAGGTTCATATGTAATTATTATAATAAGAAAAAGTGAAGGCTCTTCCAAAAAAAAGCAAGAAAAAAAGAATGAAAGAAAAGTAAACTAAGACATGGAGGAGTATGAAACCAGGGTCCAGTATTATAAAATCTTTTCATATATATAACCCTCATGTTTACTTTTGTTACCTCTTCATTTGTTTGCAGGATGCTTTGGCAGCAGTCTACAGTCAGCCTTGGTATAAACAGGTTCTGTAGGCGTGGATTTGGTAACAGTGGATTGAAAATATTTGGGCGGAAATACCGGGTGTATATTAACATGGACAGACTTCTTTCATGTTATTCTCTAAGGAAAGCAGTATAACAATGTACATAGAATTTAAATTGTTTTAGATATTATAAGTAACCTAGAATTGATTTAAATATATGGAACACTCTGTATAGATTACTATATGGAAATACCATAGAAGTCAATATAAGAAACTTGAGCAACCTCAGATTTTGGTGACTCCAGGGACCCTGGAACCAATCCAAGGATACTCAAGACTGTACTTAGTAGGAGCACCCCACCAAAGTCAAATAAGGGCCACAAAGACTCACAAGTTGAAAATATAGCATAAATGTTTTGACAATGGGTGAGAATTCACCACCCCGATAGGTACTCAAAACTTAACATCTAGCCTCCACGAAATAAAGAATTGCCATTTAAGCCATCCAGTCTGTATAATTTTGTTAGAGTAACCCTAGTAAACTAGTATGGATTTCTATGAGAAAAACAGAGATGTGGAACATCACAAATGTGTGATTTTGAGTAATTAATTTCTCTGATGATGTCTGTGCTATGACCTGAATAGTTACAAGGAGCAAACAATGTAAAAATCCAGAAGAAATACTTTGCAGCTAGAAGAAAAGATAAATGAAAAAGCTCTGGAATAGGAGTGAGTTTGCTGGCACAGCTCTTATCTCTTCTACCTTCTTCTTATCTGAAACACAGATAAGATAGATGTGATGTCTGGAACTTTAAGAACCATTTTGGGACATGAGGTAACTAGTAGGAGATGGACCAACAGCATAATAAGAGCAAAAAAGCAAGAATCTGAGCACTTCATGGATTCATTAAAAGGCCACACCCGCACTACTAACTGCCTACTCAGGATTTCTTGTTTGTGACAAAAATAAACCTCTTTTGTTCAAGGCACCATTAGTTTTCCCATTACTTGGAGCCAAAAATATTCTTAACAGGTCTAAAGCTGTACAATGTGGTACGAATTAGTAGGCTTTTAATCCAAAGAATGAAAATATCTAAGTTTTTACAAGAACATTCTGTGAGATTAAGAAATATACAAAATGTGGTCATAGAATCCAGGAACAGGTTTTTTTTGTTTGTTTGTTTTTGTTATTGTTATTGTTTTTTAGGTTTGTGAGCCATTATAAGCTTGAATTTTGTTCGATATGTAATAGAAGATACTATATTAAAAATTGATATTTTCCATTGTATTTTTGGACAACTTCTTTGGTTGCTGAGTTAGGGGCTTAGTTAAGACACAGCTGTAGTAGCCAGGAAAATATAAGGGTGGATTGACAAGGGTGATGTCAGTAGATACAGAGATTATTGAGGTGAAAAAATTTTATGACCATGACTAGAAGCAGAAAAGCCCGTTATCACACTCATCAGGGTGAAGGGGAAATGGTAGATGACACAAGTTAGATTTGAGAATTATTTTTGGTGTAGTCTTGAGTATGTTAATGAATTGGATGTGAGCTGGAGAGTGAAAGATTGGAATTAAGGATAACTTATTTTTTGGATCTGAGCAATGGGGTAGATGCAGATGGTATTGTTAAGTAGAAGGGTTAAGGGTTCTATTTTCACCATGTTAAGTTTCAGATCTTTGTAAGATTTCCAAAAAAGGAGACCAAACCAGCATTGGGTATACACAGATGGGCTGAGGGCCGCCTTTACACCTAGCCATGTAACTGTGGATTCCTCTACATACATATGTGAGGCTGATGGGATCACCTAAAGAGGAAGGGGGCCCACTCAGAGTCAAGCTGGCTTTTGCCAGTTACTAACATGGACGGAGAAGGAGGAAGAGGAGACTCAGGAGGAACCACTGGGATGAAAGCAGGAGAACTAGAAAAGGGTCATCTTGGAAGCCAAGAGAGGTGATTTCAGGAAGCAGGGAAAGTCATCCTTTCATGGGTTTACAGGTCATGAAAGATGGGACATTTAGATTTGGAAAAATTATGAACTTTGAAGATGGTGTCACATGGTTAATGAGTTGGAGCCCACTGAAGTAGGTTGGGTATGTCATTAGTCATAATACTTTAAAATTTAAAAAAGAGCAGACAGCACCCATAATGGGAGAGCTGAGAAAGACATGTGTCTCTCTGAGGACTGCTTTCTCTCCTTCCACTTGCACTTTTTAAAAATGTTTTTCCTTTTTTGCTACTTGGTCTCTTGGGCAGCACCCAAGCCAAGTGTGAAACAAGTGGCCTAAGGCAGGAGTGAACAATCTCCTTCCTTTTTCTGCTTTGCTAACTGCATTCCAGGGCTGAATGTCATTTGATCTTGATCAAAGACATAATTCTGAATTTTCTGACTTTCATGGATCAGATCTTCAGCCTAGCATGGCCTTCATCACATTCTCTCATTTAATTTACTTAGTTTCTCAAAAGCAGCAGAGAATGAGTTGTGTTTGTGTCAGTTTATTTTAATGTATAATGAGTGAGTCAAATGATTGCACATCACACATTCAAATTCTGTTGAATGTGTAATCATTTAAATGAACACAGGTGTCACGCATCTGTGCGTGCTTGGAAACCACCCTCCATGCTTCATGGGGAAAAAAGATGATGTACTTGGCTGTACAAACCCTCATCTCTTCATTTCCTTCTTCCTCAAATGCTTTGTTTTTTCCACCCAATAAAATGCTCTGAACCTTGGGCTCTGTGAAGTAGATATTTGCCCCAGCAACTAACCTGAAGCCATCCCAAAGCATACATGAATAAGCAAGATTGCAAGTGTGGAGCGTAGTTTTAACTTTGAGGATGAAAAATTATAAATCTGTATTCTTTAAATTAGCATCTCCAGCAAGGTATGAAACCCTGGGAGCAAGGGTGAAAGAAATTAAATCCTCTCCTGTGATGCTGCTCCTGTGCGGTAGGAATAATAGTGCAGAAACTGCTTGCATGCTGCCCCTGACAGTTTGGTATCAATCCTCCCAGGCAAGCTCAAGCCATCAGTGCTAGCATATTTCACCAAGGTGCTGATAGGGATGGCATTATTAGTGTGACCATGTTATTTCATAATTAACTTACCTTTTATTTTTTAGACAAGAACTATACCTAGTGAGATGAAAACACTCCAGTGTTCTCAGAATAGGCTCCTGCACTGTCTACTTATGCACATCACTGAACCCCAGTCAGAGCTCAAACATAGGAAACAATGCATTCTTTTTTTTTTTTTTTTTTTGGTGGCACCACACTGGGGATCGAACTCACAACCTCGTGCCTGCCAGGCAGGTGGTCAAGCCACAGAGCCAAACTCCCAACCCTAGCTTTTTGAGACAGGGTCACACTACGTAGCTCAGGCCGGCCTTGTTCACATTGTAGCCCAAGCCAGCCTGGAACTCAATGTTCTTCCTACCTCAGCCTCCCAAGTGCTGGGATTAAAGGTGTGCACCACCATGCCTGGCTTTCTTGGCACTTTCTGAAACAATTCTGCAAGTCATTTCTCATGAGTGTCTTTATTAGATACGATCAAAAATACAGTAAATGCTGCTGCCAAATGACATCCACTGGAAAGGCAGGCTTGTAAAAACATTACTGTGTGTCCTCAGTCACCTTATTATCACTGAATCTAGCACAGTATAACTTCTTGCTCTTCCCCAAAGTCAAAATGACCATGAAAGACAAACATTTTGAAAGATTCAGAACACTGAGATAGCCATAACAGTACAACTACAGACACTCACAGAAGAGGACTTTCAGAACAGCTTCAGAAAGTGGCAAGAATGGTGGGATAAATATGCTTGAAGCAAGGGAGAGTAACTTGAGGGGATTAATGGCAATGTGTCCTATAATACATTTTTAAACACTTAGACATTCATCATATTTGTATCATAAACTCATACATATATATACACACATTTATGTCAATTAACCTTAGGCCCCACCACACCAGAGTTGGAATTGGTGTCCTGGTGCACAATCAATCCTCTCCCCTTCTTAGGCACTGTTGTTTTTATGGACTGTGAAAAGCAATGAGACCCATGGCTGTGGTGCCAGCACATCTATCAACATGTATGGACCATGGTCTGGGTGCTGGATCTACACTGAGTCCATTCAAGCCTCTTTCTTGCTAATTTAAACTGAGATAGCAAAACTGTTGTAATTAATAGTGGTCACTCTAATTGGGAAGTCATATGGATTCTTCTCAATACTGGGAGAGCTTCGAGTCTAAGTAGAGAGAACCAAGCCATGGTAAGAAGCACAAGGTCAAAACAATGCCCTAAGAGGGCAGACATTAAATACTCCATAGAAGTGAAACACACTGTGGAGACACAGAGAAAAAGTATGGATGACAGAGAGAGGTGAAAAGAATGAAAATCAGTTCCTGAAGATTTCCAGATGTGCAATTCCTAACTCTCATTAGGTCCTAGCTCTTAGCTCCTATTGATTTAAGCTGGTGGCTTTGGTGTCTGCTTTTTACCACCAACTGCCCACTTGACATCCATGCAGATTTTCTGGGGGTTTTTGTTCAAGATAAACCAAAACAATCCTTAATTTCTTACTAAGCCTTTCCTGGTAAATGAGTTAAAAGAAAAAAACAAAACTCAACTGTCCCCCCACCCACTTTGGAAAATTGCTATTTCACGCTACTAGTCAGACTGCAGTCAAATCTCCCAAAGCAGAAATGTCAAATACCTGGGTTGGAAGGGCACTGGCCAGAGAGGTTGTTCATGAAGGCAGTGCGTCTTCCCTCTGGAAAAGCTGAGAGGGGAGGTTGACAGGAAAATGTCCAACTGCTTTCAAGGGTCATCCATCTACCGAGGCATGCATATCTTGAAGCTGCACAACTGAGATCAAGTAAAACCAAACAAAACCCTGAACTCTTTGCTGTAATGGTATCAGAGGAGCTTCCATACCAGTATTGACAGCAGCCAACACAGCAGGGCTCCTGATGGAACCGTCCTCGTCTGTTCACTGTGCTTATTAGGCAAAGGCATTTTCATTTTCCCTCCAGACAGCATCCAGTTATCCTTGGGAAGACTCTGGAAAGAGACAGCTCTCCCATCTCCCCCATGCATCCTCCCTTGACTTCCCCCTCTCCCGTTTCTCACTCCTCTCCCCTGGCAGCTGCTCTGGAATGAGGAGCACCTGGGAGCTCCAGCGGGCCCCAGGCTGGTCTGTGCCAGGTTTTTTGAGTTGCAATTAATTTTCCAGATAAGCTCTGAACTTCCCAAATGCGTCTGAAATGAAAGTGCAGATATACTTGTCAACCAACCCAGCATTCAACCATAAATCTTTAGCGCAGATAGTTTTCGTTGGTAATAATGAAGTACAATATATTTAATTAGTGTGAGATTTAGGAAATGTGCAACGTAATAAAACAATATTATAATTAGGGATGGGGAAACGTGTTTGAAAATGATTTGTGTGGCACTGTGCAAAGGAATTCTTATAAACTACACCAAAATCTGCTTTTACTAAGCAAACAAACAAAAAAAATCAAAATGGAAGAGACAAGGTCTTGCACAGTAGTCCCAGGGATAGTAGTAGATTCCAAGCAAATGCTTGGAGGTCATCCAAAGAGTCAGCAAAGGGTGAGGGAATGGAATCCCAGTGCTGAAGCCCTGATTTGATTGTCAGTAACATAAGATTAATAATATCAACAAGTACAAAAATGGGGAAAGGGGGTTTAGAGGAGGAGGGAGGGAGGCAGGAGGAAAGGGAATAACAAAAAAGAACCAAGCTGTATTATGTACACGTACCCCCCTCCCCAAGATGACTGAAAACTGCATGTGCTACAAACATGTACTATAATGATTAAAAAGAAAATGATTGTAGGGGGCTGTCTTCATGCCTTAGTTTATTTCCCATAAATTTACACTTTGAGCTCCCCACTTCCTGTTCAAAGCCTGTGTCAGCTGTTACCTGGAAAAGCCACCTGTGCCCAAATCCAGGGAAGCTGTGATTATTAATGATGCATTTCCTAAGAGCCCCCAAATCCTTTCACGGAACAGGTAATCTAAACTGACACTGAGAGAACAGCAGCCCTGGAGTCAGAAAACCTAGAGTCTAAACCCAACTTTAATTGAAATTTTCTGTGTGACCTTGAGAAAGTTAATTAACACTTCTATGCTTAAATCTCATGACTTGAAAACTGAGGATATCAGTGTTTTACCTGGGCAATGTTTTATGATTCAGATAATTCCAATGTAATTAAAAAATGGGGATAAAAAGTGGTGGAAGAAAGTGAGTCGTACAAACCTCCTCTGCTCTCTCACACATGTGTGTACGAAGAGTGGCAGTGGGGATAAAACAAGGAATGTGGCTTCTTAATTATTGAGTTGACTTTGTTGTATAAAGAAAAAAATGTAAAAATTTAAGTTAGCATACTTTGTGTTGAAATGTAGTTCATTTTAATTGTAATCAAAATATTTCTTCTTGTTACTCAGTGCCATTTGTGGGCTGCAGGAAGGACAACAAGAAGCCAGCCATTTCCTGTGACTGTGCATCATGCATGGGCCATGGGGAGGACAACACCCCCCCTTGTCCCTCCACCCCCACCTCATGAGTGACTGGCTGGTCTGGAGAAACACAGGCTGAGATGATAACTATTGAAGTAAAATACAGCTTAAATGCTTGTGGTGTTTAGTGTTTCATTGACTTTGCAGGCCTAAAGCCAGTAGTCTGATCATCTATTTAGAGGACAACAATACGCAATGTAACATCTATGGGGGATCTCCTTATGAAGGAGGTAGCCATTGTTAACTTGATATTATCCTGTTTTAAATTCCTGTATCATTTTCATTGTTTTGTTTGGTTGGCTTTTATTCTGTTCTGTTTTGTTTGATTTTGTTATATCTGATGTCTTGGGCAGCTCTTTCAAAGATAACAAGATATATTATGGTAGCTATTTTGGATTTACTATTATCTTGTTTTGAAGTCCTGTACTGCATTCATTGTTTTGCTTTCATTGTTTGATTTTCCTTTGTCTGATGGTTTAGGCAGCTATTTTGAAGACAACAAGAAGCATTATGGTAGCCATTGTTGATTTCCTGTTACCTTGTTTTGAAATTCTGTATCACACCATTTTGTTTTGATTGGTTTTATTCTGTCTTATTTTGCTTGGTTGTTTTTTTTTTTTTTTTTCAGCACCAGGGATCGAACTCACAACGTCATGCCTGCCAGACAGGCACTGAAGCCCCTGAGCCAAACTCCCGGCCCTGGTTTTTTGAGGCATGGTTGCACTATGTAGCTCAGGCCGGCCTTGCACAGGCGTTGTAGCCCAAGTCAGCTTCGAACTCACAAGGCTCCTCCTACCTCAGCCTCCCAAGTGCTGGGGTTAAAGACGTGCGCCACCATGCCTGGTTGATTTTATTCTTTAAAATAAAAAATTTTTAAAAATTAAAAATAAAATATTTCTCCTGTCTCTAACAAGTAACTTTAAAAGGATAAAAATAATTGTAATATATGTCTGAAATAAAATCTAGATGATAGGACTTCTTTTAAGTCACATTTTTGGAAGAATAGATCTATTTTTAAAGTTCTAGTTGGAAAAAAAATCAAGCGTGGAGTTTTTGTGTGAGTTGGGTGCAGGTCAATGCCACAGGCTGTTCCCTGCACGCAGAGCGCTGGCATTGTCTCGGGAAACGGGTGAGGGAGAACCTAGCTCAGCACGTTGCTGGTTTTCTTCATCTGAAAATGTTTGTATGTGAATGCAAATAACAGCAGGATTTCTGCTCTGGCGAAGTACTTATAGACCACCTCGTCTAACCCTTTGTTTTACAGAAAAATTTAGGCCCGTGAGAATTAAATAGCATGTGCAGCCACACAGGTGGCCAGAGGTGAAGCCAGGATCCAGGTCTGGCCCCACGCAGAGTGCTTTCTGTCTGATGGATGTGAAGACTCCAAGGCCCCTGCAATCAACATGCAAGACAATTGACCCAAAGCCAAGTGATAGAATTCATCTTAATTTTGCAATGCTGCATTTTTGTGAGGGTGCTGCCTGTCTTTTTTTATGTTGAAAGTATATCAAATGATTATAGGCACTAAGATATGTAGAACTATTACAAGCAGCTAGGCCCTCAGGGGAGTCAGTACAGAGGATGAGAGCACATTACAGCTGTGGCTTTGAGGGATAGCACCTAATAAATGTGGGCTCATTTGAGGCATGCATTTTTTATGCTGCCAGTCAATGAGAAGGACCCTTGATGCAAGTTGGTTTAACTCTCAGTTAATACTCCTTTTCTTCTCTGACTGATCTACATTCAAGGAAGTTAATAGGTTGCAAATGTGATTCTCTAGTTTGGGATTCTTATACTGTGAAAATTGCCTTTACCTCTGTACCCCATAAAAACTAGGAGCAAACATTAAGATTTCAAGCTTTCAATTTTCCTAAGGAAAGACACATATATCTGTAAGCAGCTATGACCATTGTCTTAGTTACTTCGATTTGCTGGGACAAAATACCTGATACTCATGAGTTAAAGTTTTATTTTGACTCACAGTTTGTAGATACTTCAGTCTGCAGTGGGCTGATTCCAAGACAGGGTGGCATGCAGAGAAGAAACACTTCACAGCAGGAAGGAAGTACTCAGCAGTCAAGGCAAGAGGAGGGATATACACATTCCAGGCCACGCCCCCAGCGACCCACCTCTTCCCACCAGGCTTCACCTCCCAACATCACACCCAGCTATAAACTAATCCAGTAACACACACTCAGGATCCAGTCACTCCCAAAAGCCCCACCTATGAGCTCACGAGGCTTTGCGGGGACATCTGTATATAAGCAGTAACAACCACCATTCCATGAAAGCAACAATTCAAACAACAGCAAAATATTCTTTTTTTTTTAATTGGTATTGGGGATCAGACTCACAACCTCACAGATGCCAGGCAGGCACTATGTCGCTGAGCTATATTCCTGCCCCCAAATAAAGAAATTTTAAGTGGGATACTTTGACTTGATGAAAATTTGCAATTAAACAGTGATAACTCTGTCACAGTACTCATCAGACAAAAAGGTACATTCTACATGTTTAACTGATAAAGGAACTTCAAGGTATTGAGCAAAATGTACCTGTATTATCAGTTTTCTTTGTAGTCCTTCAAGCCAAAGTGTCAGCAAATTGCCTGTGTTTAACATTTAACAACTGGAGATACCTGCACTGCACCCCAGATCTTTGTAAACTGGAACTCCTGCTGCCCTGAATGTGATCTTATGGTAGAATTGCAGTGGTACCAGAAGCCAAGCAAAATCACTGCAGAGCATTTTGAAGTCTCCGCTTGTGTGATCCGCGCATTGGCCCAGCCCACAGCAATGAGACAAAGACCCTGTTTCTGTGGGAGGCACTGCAAAGTCAGAGGGTGCGGATGTTCTGAACTTCCTTAACACTGAAGACAGTACAGAATTGGGATGATAATCCAATGTATTACAGTTTAATTTTTGAAAAATGAACCATTTTGATTGTACCAAGTGATGGCCTTTAACTGTTCAGGTTAGTAGGCTGAGTTCCTAGTCACCTTCCAAATAACTTCTTTGGATACATAAGTGTTTCCAGGGAGTGGTGGGCTCAGGGCAGGCCTCCTCTTGAGTTTCCACCGTAAGTGGTGGTCTGCTATATTTCATATCAAAAACAAGGTTTACTTTTCCTTTTAATAATTGCATTAACTTCTTCATACACATGGTACCATATTACCATTAGATGCTAAATTTCTCTAGGAAGATTGTCATAGATCTGCTGTGTAGAGCATGACAACAATTTGTGCACCTGTTTTACTGCATTGAATAGGTCAGGGGTCCATTAAACTCATGTCTCAGAGGGTGGAGATTACACTTTAGTGTTTCCTTAAAGCTCTTCTTGAGAACCATTGGCTAGGGTTTGTGACTCATGCATGGATACAAATACATCAAAGTTGTGGCACATGCTAAAACCCCCTGTATCAGAAGCTGCAAAGTTATTTTGCAGCTAGTTAGGTGGTTTATGAAATCTCTGGGCACATTCACACCAGCACCATCAGCATCTTCTGGGATCTTTTGAAGAATGTAGACCTTTAGGCCCCTTCACAGAGTACATTGAGAAAGGATCCCAGGTGATTCCTGTTCATGCTAAAGCCTGAAAAGCACCACTGTGAGTCCTGAATCCTAACTGGGCAAGTAGTTCCATAGATCAGTTTGCCCCTCAAATACTTCTTAACAGGTTTCTGACACTCGGGTCCAAAGTTCATCATCAAGCATATGTTAAGTGAGTGAATAACTACGGTAACACATAGCTCTTCCCTCCCAAATAACTAAATTTATTTGCAGAGACAGAAATCTAACTGTGTTGAGAATGAAAGAGTGGTATCAACTACTCAGCACACTCATACTCATTGCCACCTTACTGCATTGTGGTGATCTATCTAAAATGGAGAAGTTTTGGTTCTTGCCTTCAGGTTACTTACATACTCATAAAGGAAACTGACAAATAAGCAATTAACTGGTACCTAATGAAGTCAAAATCCTAAACCACAAATACAGCAACAGCTATTGCAGCCTCTCCAAGTTCAGGGTTTTAGAATCACCTGGAAGGCTTGTTCAACCCACTCCTAATTTTTAGTGATAAGACCTGAGAATTCTCATATTTAGCAAGTTTGTGCCTGGTCAGAGACTTTGAGAACTACTGACAGATCAAAAGAGAGTACAAAGAACAGAATTCCAGTGTTTGGGATGAACAAAATGTGGACAGGCAGAGAAGAGAAAGAAGTATATTCCTGGTTGGGCAGGACAACCAGAGTTGGGAATAATGTGAGCATGTGTGGGAAGTTTATTCTGATTGGAGCTAATGATAGGTGAAATGAGGAGTAGATGGGACTAAAAGAGAGGCAGGGCCAATTCCTGGAGGGACAGCAGCAAGGGGGATTCAATTTATACTAGGAGAACTGAGGAGGATTAATATTTAGAAACACAAAGTACTTTGTGAGTGTTGGTACATTTACACGGCACATCTCAATTCTTTTTTTGCATCCTATTCCCCTCTTACCCAGCCCTGCCCCATCTCTTGGTCCCCTTCCCTTCTGCAGTAGAACAATGTCCCTGTTTCCTTTTATCTATCTTTTTTTTTTTTTTTGCAATGGGAATCGAACTCATGACCTCATGCTTGCCAGGCAGGTGCTATACCACTGAGCTATATCCTCAGCCCCTTTTATCTATCTTTGATTTTGCTCTTTATTGATATTTTGAATCTCTTATATGAAGGAAATCATGTGGTATTTAATTCCTTCATGACAGGGCTGTAATTTGTGTGATTTGCTATTGGGCGGCTTGAACTACATGCAGTTCATGCATGACTGTTGTAAGGGCAGCTTGTACTCCTGGTGGCACAAACCAATCTACTGCTTTTATCAGTCATTTTACTAGTAAAATTAATAAGAAAAACCACCTGATGGGACAATCATGCACGTACCATCAGTGGTTCAAACCAGTGGGAATATGTTAAACTTATGTGTCTGAATTATTTCACTTAATATAATGTTTTCAAGGTGCATCCATTTTCTTAGGAATGACTTGAATTTATCTTTCTTTATAGTAGGGTAGTACTCCATTGAATATAAAGGCCACATTTTCTTTATTCATTCTCCTATTGATGGATATATAGACTGCTTCCAAGATTTAGCTACAATGAATTGTGCTGCTATAAATTCTTGTATGTATGCATGTATGACTGAATATGATAGTGTATTTTTAACTCAGTTAGATACCTAGTAGGTGAATGACTGAGGTGAATGGAATTTCTAACTTTAGTTTCTTGAGGAGTCTCAGTACTGATTCCCATAGTGGTTGTATGAGTTTATATTCCCACAAAATAGAAGGTTTCTTTTTTTACCACATCCTCATCAGCACTTGATATCATTTGATTTATTGATGATTGCCACTTTTTCTGGAGTAAGATGAAATCTCAGTGTTGTTTTAATTCGCATTACTCTAATGGCTGGTGATGTTGAATATTTTTTCATGTACAAATTTATGGGTCATTTGTATTTCTTCTTCTGAGAAGTATCTATTCATTTCAGTTGCCTATTTTTGGAATGGTTCATTTCAGACGTGTAATTTCTTTTGGTTCTTTATGTATCCTAAATACTAGTCTTTTGTCTGAGAAATAGCTGGCAAATTTTTTTTCCATTCTGTAGGTTGCCTCTTTATTCTGCTGCTTGTTTTCTTTGCTGCAAAGACACTTTCTAATTTGATATAATCCCATGTGTTGATTCTTATTATTTCCTGTGCAGTTAGGGTTCTGTTCAGAAAATTCTTGCCTGCATCTATGATTTCCAGAATTTTACCTGCTTCATCTTCCATCAGGCTAGGTATTTCTGTTTTAATATTTAGAGTTTTGATCCATTTTTATTTTAGCTTAGTGCATTGTGAAAGATATATGTCTAGCTTTGATCTTTTACATCTATATAACCATACTTGAATCCCTGGGGTAGAACCTGCTTGATCATGATTTATTATCTTTTTTATTATTTGTTGCATTCTGTTTGCCAGGATGTTGTTGAGATATTTTGCATTTATGTTCATCAAGGGATTGACCTGTAGTTTTCTTTTTTACTTTGATCCTTGTCTGATTTTGGAATCAGTGTTATGCTACTTTCTAGGAATTAGCCTGGAAATACTCCTTTTTCCTTTCAATTTCATTAAAGGGTTTGATGAGTGTTGGCATTGTATCCTCCCTGGTGGTGGTGTAGAAGTCAGCAGTGAATTCATCAGGTCCTGGGATTTTCTTAGTTGGCAAGTTTTTTTATTACTGTATCAATTTCATTGCCAGTTATTTGATTGTTCAGAACTTTTATAACTTCTTGTTTTAGTTTTGACAATTCATGTATGTCTAAGACTCTGTCAATTTCAAGATTCTCCAATTCATTGGAGTACAATTTTTCATAGTAGTTAATTAATGATCTTTTGGACATGGTGGGGTCTGTCATGATTTCACCATTTTCAATCAACTAAAAATGTACCCAATCATTCTTAGCTCAGAGACCATTCAGTTACAATATTTGGCCCCTGTCTAGTTTCTGATCTTCTGTCCTAAGTGAGGGATTTTTTCACAGAGATGTGGTGCTACAAAGCATAAGTAAAGCAGAGCAAACTTCATTGCTGTGTCCCTCGACCTATGCAGTCCAACAGGGTAAAAAAAAAAAAGATAAAATTGTTAGCCAAGAAGAGGAATTAGTTTTTCATGATTTCAGACAGTATTGTAAGTTTCTGAAAGCAGAGAAGTAAAGGGGAAATCATTCCACGCCACCTGGTTGGGAGCAGTTGATCTCAGTGGTCCTAAACTGGGCTGCCTCTGGCTGTCTTTTTTATGGTGTCAACCAGGTGCAGTTCTGATTCTTTTTCTTTCTAAGGATTCAGGCACATCAAGGTGCAGAAACTCTGCAATCCCTTTGAGACATAAAGCTAAAGGCTAATCACATTCTTAGTTTTCAAATATAGCACTGGTACCTGAATTCAAACTGCTGTATTACTTTCACGTAGGGTAAGCTAACTGTATATAAAAGAGCTATCATCTTCAAGTCAGAGAAAATCTAGAGATCAAAGAAAAGTAGCATTATTATAAAGTGATATTTGCTTTTGGAGCTTTAAGCTATCTCTAAACCAGCCTTCCTAAGTCTTCTACCAAATTTCGCACCCTCAAAAGACTGTCGCCAGACTAAAGAAGATCCCTTCAGAGCTGGATGTCACCATGGATGCTCATAATGCTCGTATGTATAGACTGCAATAACATGCATAAAATTATTTATATTGAAGTGCTTAAATCCTGGACTAGGAACTACTTGAAGCTAGAAATCTTATATCTAGTCTCTGAATTCTCAGTGTTATCTATAATCACTATCACATAGATAATATCTGATAAATGTTGGTTGAGTTAATAATAATGGTATAATGTTATTAAAAGTAATAGGAGGAAAAGTTAAAGTTAACTTTTGTCCTGAAATACAAAACCTCATCTTAAAATAGACACTGAGGAATAAACTTTGTGTAAGCCCCTGCGTCGCAGAATACTCTGGAAAGTAAGGAAATCTTTAATAGGGGCAAATCATAGAATTTCTTGCTTCTCTACCTGAGAACCAAGTGATAATTTCTTATTAAATACCCTTGGGGCAAACCCCATTGGACTTGCTTAGCCCATCCCTACCCACTTTTCTTTTGCCTCCTTGCATGGCACAGATTGAAAAAATATGAAAATTCAACTTTCCCAGTCTCTCCAGCAGACAAAGAAGGCTATGTGACAATGTTGTATGTAAGGAACTATTACTGAAATCTACTAGGGATTTCTAGAAAATCTATACTTTCCTGATAAAGGGTCTGATAACCGGTGTTAACTTTCTTCTCCCTTTCTGTTTAGATTGCAGTACAGCAGAAACCAATTTGTAGCCGTGAGAGTAAGACCAGAAGAATGTAACCCCCTCCACTCCCGCTCTCATGAACTGCTAAATCCATGTGTTACAGTTTTGTAACTCTCCCCGAAATGTCTGAGTTGCAAAGGGTTGGTCCTCAGATTGCACTAGCGAGAGGAGGAGATTCTAAGAGATGAGGAGTACTGGGAAGTTTTTGGGTCAGTGAGACCTTTGTCTCTTTCTCTTTTGCTCTCCAGCCATTAGAGAATCACTTTTGCTCTGCCACATGCTCCTTCCATGCTGGGCCACCACTGACCCAAGCACTAGGGCCAACTGATCGAGTACTGAAACCCCCAAAAGTGAAAATTTCATTACAGGGGTACAACAGAAGACTTAAAGTAGTCAGGAGAAACAATTAGGAAATTTGAAGACAAGTCATTTGACATTATCAGGTCCAAGGAGCCAAAAGAAAAAAGAATGAAGAAAGGTGACCAAAGTCTAAGAGACTAGTGAGATGCACCAAGCAGGTCAAAATATGCATTATGGGGCTGTCAAGAGAAGAGAGAGAAAGAAAAGGATAGAACAATTATTTGAAGGAGTAATGGCATAAAATGGCCCAAATTTGAGGAAATACATGGAGACACAGTACAAGAAGTTGAACAAACTCCAAGTAGCATAAACCTGAAAAGATCTACCCTGAGACAAATTATAATCAAGCCGACAACAGACGAAGACAAAGAGAAAATCTTTAAAGTAGCAAGAGAAAAGCAACTCTTCATGTATAAAAGATCTCAACAAGGATTCTCAGCCAAAAAGTATAAATCAAAAGGCAGGAGGATGATAGACTGAAGTGCTGAAAGAGAAAAAATGGTCAATCAGTAAGTCTATATTTGACAAAAGCCATCCTTCAAAAATGTGGGGAAAACATTTCCAAATGCATAAAACCTAAGAAAGTTCACTTGCACTAGACTTGCTATATAAGAAATTCTAAAGTGATTCTTTCAAGTTGAAATGAAAGGATGCTAGACAGAACTCAAAGACAAGAAAACATGAAGTTCTTTGGTAAAGATAAATACACGAACAAATATGATGATAACTCCATTTTTTACAGGATTTAGAGCAAAAGCACAAATAATAAATTTATATTAATGATATACAATACATAAAATAGTAAACATAGAAATGAGAATAGAGCCTCAAACATAAATATAAACACACAACTAAGAATTACAAAACACTTTAAAAAAAGCAACATCTTGAAAGAGACACATCAAATAAATTGAAAAGTTTACACATGAGCAAATAGAGTTAATAGGGCACAAAAATCTCTTGAAAATGTCATAATATCTCCAGAGCACTAAGAGAAGACAGTATGGCAACAAAATGAGAAGAACTTGATATAACAAAGAGCAAGTTGGAGTTATTATAAATATAAATATAAAAATCAAATCAATATAGATAAAGGCTATGTACACTGTCAGCATAAAGAGATAATAAAAGAGCAAATTAGGAAGTTGAAATAATGAAAATTATTAAAGATTTTTTTTGAGCATAGAAAGCAAAGGAAAGAAAAAGACACGGAAAATACCATCAGGACCTCCAGTATCACCATGGTGAATATTGCAGAATACCAGGAATTGTAGAATAAGAGAACAAAAAGAAGTAAGAGGAAGAAAGAATCAAAAGAATAATAGACGAACCCTCCCCACAGGACATACACCTTTGGACTGAGATGGCCATTGGGGAACTGGGTGAATGCAAAAAGACCCAGCCTCACTGTATTATGGTAAACATTTTCATAACAAAGAAAAAAATCATAAAAGTTTTCAGTAAGCAGTAAAAAGAAAAGAAAAGAAGTAAAATAATTCACACTACCTACAAATGAACGAGAATGAAGATTTCATGCTAAGGAAAACTATGCCTCTTTCAAAGAACTAATTTTTTTTTTTCAGTAAAGAGGTATTGAGACCTGTAACATTTTCGTTTGGCCTTGGGTGACAGCTAACTAAGATGCTTGAGCACCATTAGCTAATATGCTAGAATATTCAAATTTCATTTCTTTCTCCTACTTATCAATTAGTCTATTTGTTCTTTTGTATACATTTTAAAAAGACACATCTACTGGTGATAAAATACATATAACAAGCCAGGCATGGTGGCGCACGCCTTTAATCCCAGCACTCGGGAGGCTGAGGTAGGAGGAGCGTTGTGAGTTCGAGGCCGGCTTGGGCTACAACGTGAGCGCAAGGCCGGCCTGAGCTACACAGTGCAACTCTGCCTCAAAAAACCAGGGCTGGGAGTTTGGCTCAGTGACTTAAGCGCCTGTCTGCCAGGCACGAGGTTGTGAGTTCAATTCCCGGTACCGCAAAAAAAAATAAAAAATAAATAAAATACATATAACATAAAACTTAACATTTTTGCTCTGTTTAAGTGTACAATTTAATTATGTTACATGCATTCATATTGTTGGGCAACCAATCTCCAGAATGCTTTGCATCTTGCAAAACTGAAATTCTGTACTCACTAAGAAACAAAACAAAACAAAAACATCAAACAAATGAAAGAAACAAAAAAAAAGGAACAAATGAAAAATAACAGGCCATCTGAGATGAATATACACTTCTCAGAGAAAGAAATACAAATGGCAAATAAATACATGAAAAAATGTTCAACATCAATGGTCATTCAGGAAATGCAAATTAAAACAACACTGAGATTCCATCTTGATCTAGAAAGAATAGCCAAGATAAAAAAATCAGCCAATAGCAAATGCTGGAGGGGCTGTCGGGAAAAAGGAGCTCTACTCCTCTGTTGGTGGGAGTGTAGACTGGTGCAACCACTGTGGAAATCAGTGTGGAGATTCCTCAAGAAGCTAGGATTAGTTAGAGATCCCATTTGACCAGTTATCCTGCTTCTGGACATTTTACCAAAAGAATTGAAAACATCATACCACAGTGATATCTGTGCACCCATGTTTATAGCAACCCAATTTGTGATAGCCAAATCTTAGAAATAACCCAAGTGCCCATCAACCAAAGAATGGATAAAAAGGATATGGTATTTTTATACAATGGAGTACTTCTCAGCTATCAAGAAAGATTGCATTGAGATTTTTATAAGTAAATGGACACAACTTGAGACCATACTCATAAGTGAGGTAAATCAAACCCACATGTGTAAATACCATATTGTCTTCCTAGTGTAAGAAACTGAAAAAGCATATATGATCCAAAAGCTACAATAAATACTGAGTGAGGAAGGGTAAAAAACTGCTCAAAGAACAAAAGTAATTGGGAAAGGGAAAAGGAGGAAAGAAGGAAGGGAAAAGAAAAAAGACATAAATTTGTATATATGTATATGTAAGATAACTAAAATGACTATACTGCTGATTGTATTTGTTATTGAGAAAGAACGGTTAATACTCATATGACTGGATCAATTTTACATGTATCTGTTAATGTAAACAACTGTGTTGAAGGTAATGATATGCAATATTGCAACCCTTGTCAAGTTCCTATCATCTTGTTTTGTAAACCTATAGTGTTACTGTTGTGGATTTGCTGTTGTCATTTGTTTGTCTCTTTTGCTTTTTGTCCTTCTTTTATGTGTCTTTTTTCTCCTAAAGAAAAAAAAGAAAAAAGAAAAATACCAGGCCATTCCTCTAGCCCCAGGCCCTGGCACCTAACATTCTATGATTTTGACTATTCTAAGTACCTCATATAACTGCTAGTATTTGTACTTTTTAGTATTTGTACTCTTGTAAATAGCTTATTTTTCATTAACACAAAGTTCTCAAAGTTCAGCTAGGTAGTAAAACGTTAGAATTTCCTCCCCTTTAAGGGTAAAAAATATCCTATTGTATGAATATACCACATTTTGTTTGCCCATTCATCCATTAATGGACACTTGAGTTGTGTCCACCTTTTGGCTATTATGAGCAAGGCTGCTATGAACATGAGTGTAAAAATACCTGTTGAGAGTTCCTACTTTCAATTCATTCAAAGTGGAAGTAAAATGCTTGATCAAAATGAAAATTCTGATTTTAAGTTTTTGGGGAAATGCTTTTCACAGTAACTGCACCATTTTACATTTCTACCAGTAGTGTACAATACTTCAACATTTTTCACATTCTCACCAACACTTGTTTTACAGACAGACATAGACCTCCATCCTAATGAATGTGAGGTGGTACCACATTGTGGTTTTAATTTTCATTCCCTTATTATTGAGCATCTTTTTATACACTTGTTGCCATTTATTTACCTTCTTTGGGGAAATGCTGTTTCAAGTTTTTGCCTAATATGTTTTACATTGTTTGTTGTTGCTGAATTACAGTTTTTCATACATTAACTACAATTCTGATATAAAACTTGCAAATACTTTCTCTCATTCCATAGTTTTGCCTTTTTTTCCACTGTTTGTGTACTTTGATGTACTTTTTAAAATTGTCACAAAGCCAAAATTATTATTTTCTTTCCTTGCCTGTGTCTTGGTGTCATATCAAAGAAATCATTATCAAAACCAACACCATGCAACTTTTCCCTAATTTTTTCTTAGCATTTTCTAAGGGCCTTATAGTTTTAGTTTTGAACCATTTTGAGTTAATTTTTTTATATGGTATAAGGTAAGGATCCAATTTTTTTCTTTTCTTTTCTTTTCTTTCTTACTTTCTTTTCTTTTTTCTTTCTGTTTTTTTTTTTTGTCATGTGGTAAACCTGTATAACAACACAATGCAAGTGATTTTTACATGTTGATTCTGTATTCTGCAATCTTACTGAATTTTCTTATTAGCCACAGGATGTTTTGTAGATTTCTTTAAAGTGTGTTTCCAAATACTAACAATGAATACCAAACTAAAATTTAAAATACATCATTTACAATTTTTCAACAAATGGTAATGTATCAATCTAACAAAACATGTATAGTATATGTATTTTAGAAGCTTGGAAATACTGATGAAAGAATTTAAAGATCTAAATAAATGGAGAGCTAGATTATGCTCATGGCTTGAAAATTCAACATACTGAAAGTGTCAATTTTTCCCAAATATTGGAAATATATGTATTTATTTATACACATTCATACATATTATATGCTATTTATGTATTATATATGAAAATTGTTTATAATAAATACCTTTATATTTATATTCCCTTATATACTATAAGTCTTTACATATATACAGGAATTATTTATATATCATTGCATACGTGAGGGGGTTTGTCATGTGTGATTGACTCATGTGATTCTGGAGGATGGGAATGCCTATGTTCGATCATCAGCAAGCTGGAAACCCAGGCAGCTAGTGATCTTCCATTCTAGTGCATGTCCAAAGGCATGGGAACTGGAGGCCAGTACTATAAACTCCAGTCTGAGGAGAAGACTGATGTTCCAGTGTCAATGTTCAAGCAGGTGGAGAACTCTCCCTTTACCTTTTTCTTCTATTGGGGCCCTAATTGCTTGGTTTTGCCACCCGCATCAAGGAGACCATCTGTTTTACTCTGTGTACGGATTCAGATGCTAACCTTATAGGAACACCCTTATGAGCATACCCAGAAATAACTAGATTTAACCAGATTTCTGGACATCACATAGCCCAGTCAAGTTGCATGTAAAATTAACCATAACACAAATTTAACATAATTCTCATAAAAAATTTTGCAGATAGCAAAATTTTGGTAAAGACTGACAAAATATTTTAAGGTATATACAGAAATGCAAAGGAAATAGAATAATTAAAACAATTTTGCAAAAACCCAATTTCAAGGCTTACTGTATAAAGTATATACCCAATTTCAAGGCTTACTGTATAAAGTAATCAAAGTTATGTGATATTGCAGGGGACAGATACAGATTAATGGAACAGAATAGAGAACTCAGAAGTAACTGCTGGTGCAGACCGGAGTTAGAGAGCACAATGGCCACAGCACCAAACAAGCCCAGTCTGGGAATTTAAAAAAAAGAGAGAGAGAGAGAGAGAAGTAACCCCCACACAAGAATAGCAAACTGATTTTCGACAAAGGTGCAAAACCAATTCAGTACAAGATTGACAGTTTTTTCAACTACTCAGAAAGGGGCAATTATATATGAATAGAAAAAGTAAATCTCAACCTAAATCTTATGCAAAAATTAACTCAAAAGGAATCGTAAATGTAAATGTAAAACATAAAATTATGAAATGTATAGAAGACAACACAGAAAAAAAACCTTTGAGATGTAAGACTGAGAACTTTTTAGACATGATATCAAAAGCATAATCTATAAAAGAAAAAGTTGATCAATTAGTGTTTGTCCAAATTTAAACCTTCTTCTATGTGAAAGCGCCTATTGAGGGGATGAAAGGATAAACTACATCCTGGGAAGAAAATATTCACAAACCAGATATTTGATAAGGAACTAAGACATATAAAGAACTCCCAACTCTCCACGGTAAAAAGAAAACTAATGCCTAAACAAACCTACTTAGAAAAAGACATGAAGAGGTATTTTATTGGCTACAGATGGATGGAAAGTAAGTATAAAAAAAGATGTTCAATATTGGCCATTTATAAAGGAAGTCTCAAGCCAGACCTCAGATAAGGAAGATTTTTCTAAATTAATAAGAGTGTAAAACTAAGCTGAAGAATCCCATTGGATCCAGAAAACATTCTTTGACCCAGTGCTTTTTTTAAAACTTAAATATTTAGGGGGAAATTTTGAGCACGGGGTGCTATGATTGGCATGTGCAGGGTTGTATGTTTTAGAGGTGGGGCTTCTAGGAGGGAATTAGAATTAGACAAGTCATGAGAATGAGGTTCCATGATAGTATTTTTGGCTTTGTAAGAATAGGAAGGAGACCTGAGCTAGCAGTACTTTCACTGTCTCCACAGGTAATGCCTTCCACCATGTCCTGATGCAGCTACGGGGCCATCACCAGAAATCCAGCAGATGCCCGCACTATTCCTTTGGGCATTTAGCATCCAGGACCATGAGCTAAATAAACTTTTATCCTTTATAAATTACTCACTCACAGATATTTTGGTGCAGCAATAGAAAATGGACTAAGACACTGGGTACTTGATCATTTTTAAGAATCATTTAAAAATTTTTAGAAGTGGTTATGACTTTTAGGAGCCATTTTTAGAAATAAATATGAAGTGTTTACTAATGAAATACTACTGTCTTAGATTTGCTTACAAATAACCAACTGAGGGATGGAAGAATGTGGATGGGAGATGGAAAAACAAGATTAACCATGAATTGACTACAGTTCAGGCTGGGCAATTGGTATCCATTTGTTCACTATATTATTGTATTTTTAAAGTTTCAAATTTTTCACCATAAAGATTAAATTTATATTTACTAATACATAAATTTAATATGAAATAAGCTTAGAATTCTATGTGTATGAAGAAAAGCTAAAATGATGCATATCAAATTGTTAATCATAGTTACCTCTGAAGTATAAAACTAGCGTAGAAGGAACAGAAATTTCTCTTCTCTTGGTTGATACTCTGAAATTTTCACAATAAACACATATATTTTAAAATTAGGAATAGTGACTTTAAACAGAGATTCCTTATTCAATGACTCTATCTTTCGACTAGTTGATCATGCATTAAAGAAAGTTTTTAAATAGATGTAATTTTAAGGAGTCTTAAATGTTGCTAGAAATTTACAGGAGAATCATGTGGTAGGTATTGTGAAACTAAAATCAAAACCTTTCTTGTACAAAATTTGATCCAGGTCTTGCAGGTTTTCAAAGAAAGGGAAATAATCTAGTTGCATGGACTCATCCCCTAGATTTGCATGTATAACTTTGAGGCATCAGAATAGAGTTAGGCAAATTACTTCTTGGAAATATTAAACAGTGATCCAGAACAGTGGATTTACCTCAGGTTCAGTTCTTGAAGTTTAGGTCTTTGAAAAATACACTTAATTTCTAGTCGTAGCCACTAGGGCTCAGTCTCTTCTTCAAAATGAGAAATTAATGCACTTTAAAAAACAAAAAAAACCCTACAAAACTGACGCTAAATTGTTATTGAATAAAAACCAGATGGTTTTTGTGATAATCTGTGGCCTTATTTAAAACAAAAGTCCAGAGAAGTCTGTGAAAGATGAGAGGGAGTTGAACAAGACATTCTTTTATTTCCCTTTCTATTGACGTGACTGAGGAGAATTTTGTTAGTGACATTAAGAACTTCAAGGTAAACTCAATTCCCAGAGTATGCTTCACTCAGCGTCTCAATAATCGCGCTGCCCGGCAAAAACTTCCTGTTTGGCAATTAATCTTTCACATGGCCAGACTCAGGTTGGTCATGGCTACCGATTGCACCGACTTTATTCTGAAAATATCCACATTCCCCCAAGCATCCTTTCTAGGAGGAAGTAATTATGTTCCTCTTTCCAATACCCCTATATTAGCCCACAGAAAACAGAAATGTCCACAAACGCTTGCTCTGTGACCCGGCAGTGCTGAGAAGGGGCGCCCACTGCTGGCCCCTGAATTCCCCTCGCGCTGGGAAGGATTTGCCTGATCTACCGCAGTAATCAGACAACATCGGTGCCACGGTGCCGTGCTAATGAGGCACGGTCTTTGGCTCATTGCGCAGGTGGCTTCCCTGATGTCCCTAGCGAGCAAGGCAAGCCTGGGGGCAGGCCACCAGGAGTCTATCTTCCCTCCCAGTGGGTCATGTGTGCAGATGTGCGACGTAACTCTGCTGTCTTCCTTGCTGTGGGCGATGAGGCCCCAGTCAATACCAGAAGCTCTAATAATATTCTGTCAGTTTGTCTTTGACGTGTTTGCTGTGTCAACTGAGGCCCTGGGTGAGAAGCAAGTAAAAGGATGCATGCACGAAAGTCTCGTTCCAAATTAAAAAAAAAAAAAAAAAATCCAAACCTGCCCCAAATATTCATCCAGCCTTCACATATGCAACTAGTTCCAAATGTAGAATCCATCTATACCCAACTAGGGTTTGGGACATAATACTGAAAGACAACCTCACATGCAAACATCTAGAATTCTAGAATCCCAGATCAAAATCCTTCAAGTCTAAAATATCAAAACTCAGTCTGATGTGGTAGCACACACCTATAGTCCCAGCATTCGGGAGGCTGAGGCAGGAAACTCATATGCTAAAATAGGCAGTAAAAACACAGATTTCTGCACCTACTTATACAAACAACAGTATCATTGTCATAATAGTTACTATAAGCATGTCAACTATGTTCTTAAATAAATAGGTCAAAAAAGAACATGCATAAACTCCTGTCAATGAAGTTGACACAGATCCCACCTATCCCCTATACTACAGATTGAGTCCAGGGCCCTTTTTTGCTTTTTATTTTGAGACAGGATCTTGCTAAGTTGCCAAATTTTCTAAATTGGCCTCAAATTTGTGATCTTCCTGCCTCAGCCTCCCAGAGTACTGGGATCACAGGCATGTACCACCATGCCTGACTTTCAACTACAGTCATGTCAAATATTGTGACAGACCACCTAAGGTTTTGATGAGATGAATCAAAAACCACTAGGGATCACCACCAAGTACTCAAAGATCTCAAAAAATGTTCTCTTTCACAAATACGTCTGTACAAAAAGGCTATCTCTTCATTGGTCAAGGAGCTTGTTCACAAACTCAATGTTGTGATAATGTAATTTGTAGAGTCAAATGCATAAGAATGTTGAAAACAAATTCAAATTCCCCAAAAATCTTTCCACAATTTATATCCCCAGTATTAGAAATGGTTCAGAGATGAAATACATGATGAGTTATTAAAACTAATGCTGATAATTTAGGACAGTGGAAAAACTAAAAGAAAAAAAAAAGAAAAGAAAAGAAAATTGTCAAGAAAACCCAACATATGAAATAGTACATTACAAAGATAGGTTGAGGGCAGTGGAGAGAGTCCGTAAGTTTTGGGTAACTTTCACAACACTTCACTATAGTTTGTCTTGTATGGCTGATGAATAACCGATGAATAGCTGTCCCCTCTTCTGTTCAGGCCTGGCATACTTTGGACAGTATATTTACATTGATTTGCTACATGATGCCGCTCTTTTGGAAATTCTTTTTCTGTTCAGTGTACAGCAACACGAACATTCCCGTTCACAGTTCCCCACCCTCTGTGGCGGGCTTCCGTGGTGTTCTGGGTATACAGACATCACTTCTGTGTGCACTCAGATACAGACCAAGAATTTGGCAGAAACAATCCAGGTGATGAAACAGCACCACTGTTACTCATTAAGTCTTCTTATTCTGCAACACACATAATTGTTTTACTTTTTATTTTATTGGTACATTTCAGATAATGTACCAATGTTATCAGTACCAAATGATAACATTCATCACAGGGAATTTGTATCTGTAGATAATGTATCTTAATTCTTCTTTCTTTCACGCTTTCCCTCCCCTCCCTTCAAGCCTTTTCCCCCTCCTTATTTAAAAAAGCTCTGTTTTCATTTTTCCTTCCATTCTTTTTTTTTGGCTATTCTTTTCTTTCCTCCCTACCTCTCCCTTGGGCCCATTCTCATTTGAACATTTGTTTCCTATTTACCAATATCTACTGTACATTTTGGTCCTTATTTACACTTTGTGTCTCACACCAGAGAAACAATACAATATTTGAACATATGCATCTGATTTATTTCCCTTAAGAGAATGGTCTCAAGGTGCATTCACCCATGTATAAACAAAGTGCATCCAAATTTATACTTATTTATGGCAGTGTAGTACTCCATTGTGTAAAAAAGAAGCACATCTTTTTTATCCATTCATTGGTAGAAGGGTATTTGGGCTATTTCCAAGATTTAACTACTACAAACGGTACTGCTATAAACATGAGTATGCATATATTGCTGTGGTATGATTGTTTTAATTTTTTCAGGAAGATCCAAGAAGAGGAATAACTAAGTCAAAAGGAATCTCCAATTTTAGTGTTTTGAAGATTCTCCACACTGATTTACACAGTGGTTGCACCAGTTTCCACTGCCACTAACAGTACAGGAGGGTTCCTTTTTCCCCGACAGCTCCTCCAGCATTTGTTATTAGTTGATTTCTTGATAGTAATTATTCTTTCTGGAGTGAAATGTAATCTTGGTGTTGTTTTAATTTGCATCTCTTGAATGACCTATGATCACTTTTTTCGTATATTTATTTGCCATTTCTACTCCTTCATCTGAGAAGTGTGTATTCAACTCAGATGTTCATTTTTGGATTGGGTCTTTAAATTTGGCAGGGGGTCATCTGATTTTGTTGAGTTTTTTTTTTAATATACATTCTAGATAGTAGTCTTTGTCTGAGGAATGGCTGGAAAAGATTTTTCCCACACTGTGAGTTGTCTCTACATCCTGTTAGTCGTTTCTCTTACTGTGCAAAACTTTTTAATAAGATGAAGTCCCAGCTGTTGATCCTTTGTGATAGTTCCTGTGCAATTGAGTTTTTTTCATAAAGTCTTTGCCTACATCTATGTCTTCAAGAATTCTACCTATTCTATTTTCCAGCATATTTAGTGTTTCTGTTTTAATAGTTAGATCTTTGATCCATTCTGATTTTAGTTTAGTGCATGATGAAAGACACGGACGTGTTTTAATCTTTGGTGTGTGGAAAGCCAGCTTTTATAGGACCATTTATAAAAGAGGCTATCTTTCTTCCAGTGAAAGTGTTTGGGTCATTTGTCGAAGATAAGGTAGCTGAGTGTGTTTGGAGTTGTTTCTGCATCTTCTAATCTGTTTCACTGATCCTTGGGTCTGGTTTTTTTGTTTGTTTGTTTGTTTTGTTTTGTTTTAATCACAGTAGTTTTGCAATATAATTTCAAGTCAGGGATTGGAATACTCCTGCTTTACCTTTGTTCCCCACAATTGGTTTTGTTGTTCTAGGTAGCTTCTGATTTAAATGAATTTTAGCATTGTTTTCCCTGATTCTGTGGAATTTGCTATTGGAATTTTAATTGGGATTGAGTTAAATCTGTAAAATAATTTTGGGAGTAAGGCCATTTTCACTGTTTGTTCTTCCTACCCAAGGATAAGGGATATCCTTCCATTTTTGATATTCTCTTTGACCTCCTTTTCAGAGTACTATAGTTTTCATTTAAAAGTCTTTTACTTCCTTCATTAGATTGATTCCTAAGTACTTCCTTTTCTTTGAATGCTATCGTGAATGGTGTTGTTTCTCTAATTTCTCTCTCAGTGAGTTTGTTAATCATGTACAGGAGTGCTACTGATTTTTGAGTGTTAACTTTGTATCTAACAACACTAATGAATTTGGTTATTAAATGTAGAAGTCTTCTGGTGGAGTTCTTGGGGTCTTCTATGTAGACTAGCATGTCATCCCCAAATAATAATAATTTACCTTCTTTCCTTCCTATCCTCATTACTTTTATTTCTTTCTCTTGTCTAATTGCTCTGGTTAATGTTTCCAGAACTATATTGAATAAGAGTGATGACAGTAGATGTTCTTGTCCTGTTCCTGATTTTAGGGTGAATGCTTTCAGGTTTTGTCTGTTTAGTATGATGTTGGCTGTTGGTTTGTCACTGATGACTTTTATCAGGTTGAAATACAGACCATCGATTTCAATTTTCTGTAGGATTTTTATCATGAATGGGTGTTGGACTTTGTAAAATGCATTTTCTGCATCTGTTGAGATGATCATATGGTTGTTGTCCTTGCCTCTGTTAATATGGTACATTACTTTCATTGATTTGCATACACTGAATCATCCCTGAATCCCTGGGATGAGTCTTACTTGGTTATGGTGTATAATCTTCTTGATGATTTGCTATATATTCTGTTTGCCAGTATCTTATTGAGGATTCTTGCATCTATGTTCATTATAGAGATTGGACCTTAGTTCTCTTTTTTGATTGGATCCTTCTTCGGTTTTGGTATCAAGGTAATGCTTGCTTCCAGAAATGAGTCTGGGAGTATTGCTTTCCTTTTAATTTCATTAAAGGGTTTTGAGAAGTAGTGGTCTTAAAAAAAAAAAAAGAAGAGAAGTAGTGATCTTAGATTTTCTCTACATTTCTTATAGAATTCAGCAGTGATATTGAAGTGAAATACAACTTAATGCTTGTAGTGTTTAGTGTTTCATTGACTTTGAAGGCCTAAAGCTGGTAATCTGATCATCTATTTAGAGGATAACAATATGCAGTATAGCATCCTATGGGGGATCTCCTGAAGGTGGTAGCCATCGTTTATTTCCTATTATCTTGTTTCAAAGTCCTGTATCATTTTATTGTTTTGTTTGGTTTGGTTTTATATTGTCTGATTTTATTATATCTGATGGCATGGGCAGCTATTTCAAAGATAACAAGATATATTATGGTAGCTATTTTGGATTTATTGTTATCTTGTTTTGAGTCATGTATTGCAGTCATTGTTTTGTTTTTATTGGTTCTATTCTGTTCCATTTTGTTGATTTGTCTGGAGGTATGGGCAGTTATTTTGAAGACAACAAGAGGCATTATGGTAGCCATTGTTGATTTCCTATTATCTTTTTTGAAACCCTGTACCACTTACATTGTTTTGTTTTGATTGACTTTATTCTGTTTTATTTTGCTTGGTTTTATTCTCTTAAAATTAAAAATTATATAAAAAAAGAATTCAGCAGTAAATTCATCAGGGCCTATGCTTTTCTTTGTTGGTAAGTTTTTAATTACATCTTCAATTTCATTGATCAATGTCAGTTTATTTAGAATTTTTATATCTTCTTGATTCAGTTTTGGTAATTCATATGTATCTAGGAATCTGTCTATTTCTTTTGTGTTTTCCATTTTATTAGAATATAAGTTCTCAAAGTAGGTATAGATAATCTTCTGGATTTCTGCAGGGTCTTTTGTGATTTTACTCTATTTCTAATTGCATGGATTTGAGTTTTTTCTTTCTTTTTTTGGATAAGTTTGGCTAAGGGTTTGTCATTATTATTTAATCTTTCAAGGAATCAACTCTTCAATTCATTGATTCTTTGTATTGTTTTCTTAGTCTCCATTGCATTAATCTCTGCTCTGCTCTTTTTAATTTCCTCTATTGTACAAGTTTTGGTGTTCCTCCCTGTTAACTACAGCATGGATAGCTCTAAAAATGTTTCACTTTCAGTGTTCTCAGCAAAACACTGAGACCTCACACTGTCGGCCCTGTCACACTCTTCCCTCCTTTTTACTGTGTATAAATAAAGATGCAGACCATGCTGGGTGGTTGCTGCCTCTCCATTAGAGAGGTCAGGTCCTACCCAGTTCCACCTTTCCTTTTCTCTTACTTCTAGCCTTTTCTTACTTTCCCATCATCCTGTCTCAGGACCCTGCTAGCAGTGCACTTACTGGCAATTAGCATTGCTGATTATAACAGATATGTATTGACTTTTTCTTTTCATATTATTTTCTTGTTGTTGGTTCCTTTTTTCCCCACTGTTTAATTTCTTGCCTTGTCTGGTGGATTCATTCTTTTGTGGTTCATGAAGTTGTAGGCCTTGTTACCACTTTATAGAATGCTCTTCAGAATATTTTAGAGTGCTGGTGTTTTTTTGTCATGGAAGTATCTTATTTATCCATCAATTTTGAAAAATAGTATTGTGAGTTATATCAATCTGAGTTGGAGGTTATTTTCTTTTAGGGCTTGAAATACTTCAAGCTTTCCTTGTCTTGTGGGTTGGTGTTGAGAAGTCTACTGTGATTCTGACAGGTTTTCCTTCTTAGGTGATTTGTTTCTTTTCTCTAACAGCTATTAATATCCTTTTCTTATGCTGAATTTCTGAAATCTTGTATCAGGGACCTGGCCTAGATCCCCAATCTCTCAAACAAGTGTATGGTGAAGGTTAAAGTAAATGAGACAAGTGGTATGATTTTAGGGCTCCAGGAGGATCAAAACCCTTTCACAGAGTTTGAGGGCTAAGACAAGACCTGTCTCCAGTCAGCCCATATTTATTTTTCTAGTCAAGGAATGGATTACAGTGGAAAACACAGAAAACTCAGCAGGACCTTGGGAGTGATTCAAAGACTTTTCTAAGTAGCAGATTATGTTAATTTTGGAGAAGTAGCTTGACCATGAGTATAATCTTGAGATGACTCATGAAGGCATAGATGATCTTATGCTAAGAAGAGACAATGGGAAATTTCAAATGGGTGGTACCAATAATCGTAATCCTTTGTTTCCTCCCACAGGAAAATATGCAAAACCAGACACTGTGAATTTGTGGTCCCTAACAATCTTGACTATTATGATTTGGTATTTGTTGTTTTTTTTTTTTTAATCATGGTTGATTGGAGTTCTATACACCTCATTTATCTGTATGTCAAATTCTTTTTACATTCTTGGGGAGTTTTCTGTCATTGCTTCTGTGAACAGGTTTTTTATGTCATTTGCACTATCTCCTATTTTTTCATTGACTGTGATCAATCTTACGTTATTCTTGTCTGCATCATTTAGCAGCTGTTGTACTGATTTGTTTTGTGATCACTTGCTATTTTTAAGAAATCTTTCTTTTCATGATCACTAATTCCTCCTATCTTCTATATCTGATATTCTGTCCTCACAAGGCTCATTTTGCTGCATATACTTTCAATGAAAATTTTAATCTCCTGGATATCTGTTTCATGGATTCCATTTCTTTCCTTTGTTGGGCATTCATGATTTCTATCATTTTCCTAAACGCCTCTATTTTTGTATCTGTATCTGTTTTTGTATCTATGGAGTTACTACATCTTTCATTATGGTCACTGTGTCTATAGTTATCTGAGAAATTACTTGTGATTTGATTTCTTCTAGAGCCTCATTCATTTGCTTTGTTACTTCTGCTGATACTACTTCAGAGAGTTCCGGTGTATCATTTTCAAATTTTTCCACCTCATTGTTCTCTAGGTTTGCCTTAGGTGAGTTGGATGTCTGGGGTTGCATATTGTTTAAGTGTCTTGTCATTTCCTCTCTCTCTAGATATAGATATAGATATAGATATAGATAGATATATAAGAAAAGAGAAAACAAGAAGAAAATAAGAAAAAATGTCTACTTCAATGTATGTCTCTGGTGTCACTGGTAGACAACATGGGCAGAAAAGAGTCCAGATTGGAGTTGATTAATTCCAGCAAGCCAGCCATAGTTTTATGGTGAGGTAGTGGATAACCCTAGTAAGCCTGCATCCTTAGTTCCACTGAAGTTCATGCCTGTTTCTGGCTATAATAATGCAATCTGATTTGCTCAGCCTGCAATACTTCATGTGCCTCCCTTCAGCTTCAGTTTGGCTCCCTGCCAGCTTCAGCTCAGCTCCCTGACCTGCCAACTTGCCTGAAGAGGTCAGCAAAGTTACTGACTGGCTTAAAAATAATTATGTGTGAGATTTTTGGAATATGGCAGAGTGGAACAGCAGATAAAGAGCTGAGATTTTTTTGTCCAGATGCTGGAAGATAGCAACCTGAGAAAGAGAAGAAGGAAGGAATTGGGTCCTTGGGATCCAGGAAAGTTCTGAAGTGAGAATTGAAGCACACAGAGAGAGCGGAGAGAGACATCAACAAAGAAGAATGTTTGGCCTCATTTTGACACTGGGAGGGAAGCTGCTAGAAGGAGCCAGCCCACAGCTGTTCTGAGTTCTGAGGTCAGTTGGCCTCTCTCTACAATGGCTAGTGGCCAATCTCCCTCTCCTGGAGGATGTCTGAACCTGAATAACTCACCAGTCACTATAGTCTGCAGTGTTCATTGCTCTGTTCCACTGGTGCATTTCTCCTAGGAGGCCTCTGGGGTTGCCAGTAGTCACCATGCTTTTGCAGGTTTGAGCTCTGCCTCCCACAGAGTGAGTCAGGGCTCAGGGAGAAAGGGCTGCTTGACACCTCCTTCTTCTTCGCTGATGTCTCTCCCTTTACTCTCTGTGGGAACTTCAATTCTTGTTTCAGGTCCTTCCTGGATCCTAGGGACCCACTTCCCTCCTTCTTCTCTTCCTCAGGTTGTTATATCCCAGCATCTGGATAAAAAAAAAAATCGGAGACTCTTTCTGTGCTCTTCATCACTCTGCCATCTTCCTGGAAGCTTACACATAATTAGTTTTAAGCTGGTAGGTAACTTTGCTGACTTCTTCAGGAAAATGCAGTTTTAATTCTTTAACAGCTCCTAGAATTTCATTAGTTGGAAGGAATGCTAATGCCAACAAATGGCATATTTTTAAACTAGAATTTTCCTCATTGGCTATCACATGACCAATACCTTCCCCAGAACTCTACTTTTTACCCTCTTATATAACCTTTTTATTTTCCACAAGAAATGGGCTTTGGGGTGTTTTGACTTCCAGGATTTCAACATTAGGGATGTGCCATTTGGGATTGTGTCTTTTGGCATTGTGATTGTGCTTCTAATACAGCAGTACCTTCCTTTCCTGGATCATGTGAGCAAACTAGTCCATATCTTTAGTTTTCCTTCAAAAGGAGGAAGATAAACTTACTGATGTGGGTATAGTTCTAAGATTTTGAAGAATAAGTATATGCGAATGACTTTCAAAGGAAGGGTTTGTGTAAGTGTTTTAGTTTAACTTTTTTCTCCTGAAAGGATAACAAGCTGTGCTTATAACAGAGGGTTGTGGTGTCCTATAGTTGGAGTTGGAAGATTTATGGAAAACAAAACAGAAAAAACCAAGATACTCAGCTAATTTGAATTTCACATAAAAATACTTTTTTGGTATAAGTATATCCCGTGCAGTATTTTGGCAGCACACTTACACTAAATATTATTTGCTTTTATCTCAAATTCAAATTTAACAGAGCCACATGTATTTCACTTTATAGGGCTTTATATAGATAATCCTGTCTTTAGCAAAAAGATATAATAATAAGATTTTATCATAGAAGCCAAAAAACTTTTCAGAAGCTCATATATTCATTATTTTGTTCATTACTAGGCAATTAGTAGCATTCTTTTCCTTTTTTGTCATTTCTTTAACAATATTTTGTAAATACCTATTACATTTTAGATACTTTATTATGTGCTGGAATAAGATAATAAGCCTCTCAAAGAAAAAGTAATTTCCAAATAAATGACAAAGGGGGGAAAAACAGATGATGAGATAGAGTGCCTGGGTATGGACTACCTTAGCTCCAAGGCCAGACAAATTTTCTGTGAAGAGGTAATATTTGAATTCAGTCCTGAAGAGCAAGGAAGAGGCAGAGTTGTTACAGAATTAGGCCACAGAGAGAAGTAGCCATAAATGCCCCAAGATTGTGTATTAGCCTCTTGTGGTTGCTGAAACAAATTATCATAAACTTAATAGTTTATAAAACACAAATCCATTCTCTCATAGTTCTATAGGCCAGAAGTCCAAAATCCAGGTGTTCACAGGGCTGAACTCTCTTTAAAAGCTCTAGGAGAGAATTTGTTCCTTGTTTCTCCTGGGTCCTGATAGCTTCAGCACTTCTTGGCTTGTAACTGCCTCACTCTGATTTTGAAGGCCAGCATTGTTGAGTCTTCTCCCTGTGTGTCTAGCTAATCTCCCTCTGTCTCTCTCTTTTCAGGACACTGTGATGACATTTAAAGTCTGCTAGATGATCCACAATAACCAGTCTCCCCTCCTCAGGATGCTTAATCACATCCACAAAGATCTCTCTTCATAGACGGTAACATTCACAAGTTCCAGGGATTAGGATATGGATATATTTTTGGGAGACACTTTTAAGCCTTTCACAAATGGGAAAGAGCTTGCCATGTTCTAGTAGTGTGTGTGGCTGGAGCTCCATACATACAGGAAGAAGTGAAGGCCACAGGGCTGGAATGTGGACAGAGTTTGTGGACCCAAGTGAAGAATTCTGACTTCATTTAATGCCAATGGAAACCAGTGATATTTTATTCCGAGTGACCTGATTTACAATTTTAAAAGCATTTCTCTGGTCACTGGATGAAACCTGGATAATCATGGAGTTGGGGTGGCAGGAGAGAGAGAAAAGAACTGTTAGGAGCTGTGTCCCCTACAGAGAAAGGCAGGGGAGAAATACTGATAGCTGATATCCAGGGGCCAGCAAGGAAAAGGGAGATGCAGAAAGGACAGAGGAAATAGACTTTGGAGATACAGCCGTGAGGACTTGCTGGTGGACTACATGAAGGAGTGAAGAAAGGAGAGTATCAGATAACTCCATATTTAAAATCTTTGGTTCCTTGAGTCTTACAGGTCCACCCAGCAACTGACCTTTGTAAATAATGCCCACTTCTTTCAAGTTCTAAGGAGACAGTGCTAGGCTCTGAGTGTCCTTCATTAACAGTTTGATAGTTCATTAATCAAGCAAAGTAAATTCTAATAAGCTAAATAACAGGGGCTAAGTGCTAACAAGATGCTAAATGTTGAATCTTAATGGAATTGGCTAAGCCTCTCTAGTCTGTTCCAGGGAGGTGATTTCATACAAAGTCAAGGAAGGAGTGGGTTTTGTTGCATCTTGAGATGTAGTTGATAAAGCAGGCATGTTCTTCAGGAGAGAAATAATCTTTTTTCCTCCCATACAAAATAGAGTGTTAAGAAAGGCCTCACACTTTGCAGCAAGGTTAAAAAGAATGAAAGTGGCACTGTTACAATGATTGATGATGACCTGACACACACCTGCTAATGCTGTAAACTTCTCACATCCCGGGCAGGTTGACTTGGCAGACAGCATCTTTCATGTCCAGAATTAAGAATGCCCCTGCAACACGGAAACCCTTTGTGCACTGATGTTCTCCACCACGTGGTGTTCATCAATAAAGAATGGATGATGACAGATCAATTGGTATGTTGCAAGTTGGACAGAGATAAGAGTAATGGAGAGAACTCTGATCTGAAGGTGTGTTAGAGTCTACTCTGGCTTCTGTCACCAATGACCAATGTGAAGTACTGCAAGTCATTTGACCTCCATTGTAGGGTCTCAGATTCCTCAACTACAAGGAGTAAGAGCTGCTAAGAATGTCAAATGAGATAGCAAATGAGCCCAGTACTTTGGAAACAACAAATGAAGATCTAATGAAGATCTACCAATCAAGCTGTCATTATTATATAATCCTCTATTATGTATTTTATTATATTTGCATCTTCCACAGTATAGGGTCAATATTTTTGTCAAATTTAATTAAATAAGTATGCATAATGAACATAGCCAGAAAACAGGCAGGTTTAGTTAGCAAGTGCCAATGGATTGATCCTTAATGATTAGTACATGCTTTCCTGATTTGTATTCAGAAAAGAATCATGAAAAGAAAATGGACAGGGTCATACATCCTCTGTGTGACACACAAGATTCTGGGCTAAAACATGATATACCAGGGTTGTGCAACTTCAAACATTTTGCAGAGAATTTCATTAAATATCAAATTATTAGAGAAAGACACAGCCCAGTGTTAGGGCTTGAAAGAAATAGTCATTATTTCCAAAAGTGAGTTATTGGATGGGTCTGTCTTCTTGATATAATAAAAAATGTCATATGGCTTTTGACAAATTTCTTTATGTAAAATAACTTATTGAAGTTTCTATTGAGTGCATTTGAGCATATAATGTAGACCTACTAGACCCAGCTATCTCATATCCGTGGCTTCCCCAAGAGCCCGTCAGTTTGTTGTTAGAGAGAAGATGGTAGAATCTGGTGTTCTCTCATACACAGAAACATTTGAGGACAATGAAACTCAAATGCTAATTGTAAGTGCAATTTAGTTTTCTTTACAATCTGTCTCATCAGCTAAGATAAGCCACCCAAACAGCTAGGTTTATAAGCTAATATTCTATAAGATATGACATACAAATTCACTGATTCAGGAATGGGTTACATTTCAAATATCACCCACTTCAATTAAAGAGCTACTGTCACATCTTTGTTTCATTTCTTTTGAAAAGTCCAACCTCCATCTCCTTTTTAGTTTTCAAATGATCTTTTGTTTTGATAGAAAAGATTAAATGCCATATTTAATTTTTAATCAATATTTTCTGAGACTATGTTGCAGACAGATCTGGATCAGGACTTGTATTTAACCATAGAGCTTTCCTTCAAACATGCACCTTTGAAAATAATTTATTGCAACCATGACTATAATAACAGTTTTATTAGTGTCTGTGAATATTACATGTCAACGTCCATCAATTTCATTAGGCAAGCCGGGACAGAATGTTATTGAAGAACTGATGAAGATATTTGTAATTAATTGGAACTGATAGAAATGGAAAAACTGTGATTCAGATTGATCTTCATGTAATTGTACAGAGTAGGAAGTCTTTGGATCATCTTGTCTGTTTCCATCGAAGCAAGGATAACATAGACTTTAACTGACAACTTTTGCACTTATTTTGGAGGTAATGTAGACCAGGAAGTATGCAAGAGTAGCTATAACTAGCAGCTTTTCACAAATTTTGTCAAGTATCCTAGCTTCAGACATCATTAAAGCCAGGATACTTGATTCTCAGACATCATCACATTCTACATGACAAACCAGTGCAAATAAAAATGTGTTATTTTGGTGTGAAATATTTATTTATCTACATATTCCCAGGGTTTCAGTGAAATCAGAAATGTCTTATAATCACCTGCAATAAAAAGAAATTTAACCCTACTTTCTGCCTCTTTTACAAGAATCTAGGGTTAGGAGGAAACTGAGTCTTCACTACAGCTGGCAACTCCTGCCTGGGGCCCCACTTATTGGATATTTTCTGATAAGTGTAAAACCCAGGATGTTTATGCCTATCAGTTTATTAACACCAGTGAATGGAGGTCTTCTCCAAGCTTTGGAACTTGGGTGCTTGAATTTTCCTCTCTCTGCAAGTTTCATGTAGTGCTGTATCAGTGGTAGCCTCCATTAACTATGTCCCTGGAGAGGCACAGGTCCATTGGTCTCAGCTAGACTCAGAGTGATTATCTTGCCCAAATTTCCACCTACACTGTCACCTCCTGCTGTATGTAGACCTGGAGTGTACACCTGACCCAGACAGAGGAATCCAGAGTAATCTGAGCTAGCCAGATCTTTTCATTATGCTTTTGAACAAAAAAGCATACAAGAAAGGCAAAGCCCATGGAGCAAATAAATTATAGAAATAGGTTGAGGCAGCCTTATTTGTCATATGCAAGACAAATAGTGATGGAAAAAGGGGAAGACTATAAATTAGGAGGAGGGAAAAGATGGGTAGTTTCGTAGAAGCCACTAGAAACTAAATTTTAATTGCTCTCGGCCATTCAGCCTTGTCCCGAACCCAGCCAAGTCAACAGCGTTGTAAGCACAAAGTTTTTGTAGTGACGATACTCCAGGAATAGGAGGGAATAGGTTATCAGTCAGTACATATTGCAATATAAGATACTACTGTGTGCAGAATGATGTTCTGAGGTAAATAAAAAAGGATTGGAAAGGTGGAGAAATGTTGTGATTTTCTGTAAAATCATGGATTCATGCATAAGAATATAGAGGTGGTGCACATTTTGTCAGTCTAAGAGTTTTAGGATACAAACCAAGTCAATCTACCTTATCATTAAACTGAGTTCATTTTTTAAAATTTACTTTAAAGAGAATAAGACCAAGCAAAATAAAACAGAATAAAGCCAATCAAAACAAGCCAGTGTAAGTGACACAGGACTTCAAAACAATACAAAATCAACTATAGTTACCATAATGCCTCTTGTTTTCTTCAAAACAGCTGCAGATACCTTCGAATGTAGTAAAAATCAAACAAAACAGAACAGAACAGAACCAATAACAAAACAATGAATGCATTAAAGGACTTCAGAATAAGACAACAGTAAATCCAAAATGGCTACCACAATATATCTAGCTATCTTTGAAATAGCTGCCTATGCATCGGCTATAACAAAATGAAACAAAACAAAGCAGAATAAAAACCAACCCAACAAAACAATGAAAATCATACAGGACTTCAAAGCAAGATAAAAAGGAATTAACAATGGCTACCACCTTCAGAAGGGGATTCCTCATAGATGCTACACTGCATACCATGATCCTCTGAATAGATGATCAGATCACCAGCCCTAGACCTGTGAAGTCATTGAAACACCAAACACCACAAGCATCAAACTGCATTTCACCTGAATGAATAGTTATCATTGCAGCCTGTGTTTCTCTGGATCAGCTGGTCATTTACTGGGGTAGGGGGGTTGGCTCTTCTGGGCTAGGGTCTGGCTCTCCCCCTGCTGGTGGCAGCCCGCCCATGGTGCTTGTTCCCACCAGGAGGGTTTGCTTCTTGGTGAATTCTCATTCTCTTCCCCTGCAGTCTGTGAATGGCACTGACTCATGGGAAAAGGCTGGGGTCTGGCTGTCTCCCCAGCAGTGGTGGCCAACACATGGCACTGGTGAATTCTTGTTCTCTTCTCCTGCAGTCTGCAAATCACGCCCTAAACCGAGTTCATTTTTGAAAAGTGTTCAAAATTATCCCACTGTTTACTAGTGTATGGAGTCATCCCATGGTACCCATGGGGGACTGGTACCAGGACCCTCCAGAGCTGCCCAAATCCACAGCTACCCAAGTCTTATATCACATGGCATAGCATTTGTGTATAACCATCACACAGCCTCCTGGGTACTTTTAATCATTTCTAGGTTAATTATAATGCCAAATGACATACAAACAGTTCTCAAACTTCATCATTTAGGAAATAATAAGAAGAAACAAAAGCCTCTGTGTGTTCAGTACAGATGCAATTTTTTCATTGCAGTTCATTGAAACTATGCATGTGGGACCTACAGATACCAAAGGCCACCAGGACAGCCTTGATAGTCCCAAAAATGATTATACTCACATGCATCTGTATGTTTATTTTCCAAATATCACTTTTAACTTATTTTTCAACTTTATTGAATCCTATTATTTACCAGTGTCTATATTCTGTGCTAAGAATACTTTGGAAATTAATTTCAATTTTGTGAATTCAACCATTTATCACTGTGTAAGTAAATACGAATAGTGAGAATGCACAAATGTCAGAAACTTCATCTCAAAGAGTACAAACTGCAACTATGGTGTGTTTCTTGATTTATTTATACATTTTTTACCTTGATCTATATCTTGGTTCTACTTCCTAGTTGTCCTCAGTTCTTTCATTATTCTAATTTTATGCCAGCTATTTGAGAGTGAATATAGAAGTGAAACATAAAACAAGTGAAGTAGGTGAGTGGTATGGCCATATATGATTTTCTTATAACAATTTAGGATATTCACAAAGTAATATAATTAGGCTATTCCAGAAAAATAAGGCAAAAGTACAGTGACATTTATAAACAGCTCTTGAACACCATCTTATAGATCTTAGTCTAGTAGCCCAGAAGCTGTTTTGCTTTTACTACAGAGAGGAAGGGAAACACTTGGTGATTGTTTTTAAGAAACAAGTTCTTTAAATCTTTAGAAAAACAAGGTCTATGGGAATTAAGTATTGAAAGGTTAACAAAGAGATAATCAAGGAGATGTGTTACCACACTGTGTTCACAATACATTGTACTAGTATCCTGCATTCCAAAAAGGGTTTTTTTATGTGGATTAGACTATTAAAAGTTTCTTTGTATAGTCAGAGCAAGTGGAGAATTAATGTAATTGCATGTATCTTATATTTTAAGAGTCACAAAGTCAAATACCCAAAGGAGCCAGGTAGGAAACACAAAAATATGACAAAGTCCACATAAGATTCTGGCACCCTGGGGAGTGTGTGCCCTGTTTAAGGTCTCAAGGCTCCTAGGGTATCCTATTTTTCAATAAACTATATGGCTATTAATGTTCAGTCTCTTAATTTCACGTGTTTCAAATTATTTTTTAAAAGCCCTTAAACCCTTTGCAGGGCAAACAAGAGTATTCTGCAGATCAAATATATGCCACAGCCACCATGACCGTCCAGTTGTAACATCTGATTTAGTTAATTGCATTCACTCTCAGCTTTAACTGACAAAATTTTCATATTACTTCCTCCAATCTCAAGGGCAAATAAGCCCTAGAGAGGGAGAAGTGAAGTAGGAAGTGGAGAGTTATACTATTAAAAGGTGATTTTTAAAAAACCTCTGTGCTTTCAGAAATGATAAAAGCAAAAAGCTATGACATCTCCCATCAGGTTAGTAGAGCTTCTTAACAGGGACTTGTCTGCTCTGTGCTGTAGCATTTTATTTATGTTAAGTTACTCCCTGGAAATTCTCTATCTTCTTTAAAATTTGAGGTGTAGGTACTCTAGAATATCCAGAGCTCAAGCCTAATTGTAACTAATCCAGTGTATTGGTGCTTTATAAGGGTTCTTTTCTATTAATAAACATCTGAAGAAGGTTAATATCATGCCATCTCTTTGCAACTACATTTATGTAGAGTAATGGATTAAGAGAAAAGCAAGAAAAACCTTCCCTATCTGTATGCAATCTAAGAAGATATTCCTATAGACCACCTTTTTTTCAAAATAATTTATAGATGATCCTCATGAGAAAGGAAAACTTCCATCTATTTATGCTTTTTCAAATTCTATTTCCTTCATGTTCCAAATCAAGTCAGATGTCTCATTGTCCTGACACACAATGCCCAGTAGAGACTGTGTGATATGGCTCCCATCACTTCCAATCACACATCACTCAGAGCCATCATCCATCAACTTTGAGAATCTTTTAAAAAGCAGGCTCAGGAAAACCATTTCTATTTTTCCAACCCAGTACTTAAATTGAAAAAAAATATTGTCTATATCCTAAATCAAAAATGGCATGCACTCGCTCATTCAGCACATCTCCCCTGAGCCCTCTGTGTGCACTGAGGCTCTCTGTTAGGCCTCAGCGCCCCGTGGGTCACATGGACTCAGTCCTTGCTCCATGGTTCCTGGCAGCAGAACATAGTTGCACAAATAAGTGTATACTCAAGAACTTTGATAAGTACCCAAAGACAGATCATGAAATGATCCGGGAGCCTAAAACAAGGTCCCCTGGTCTGGGAACGAGGAGACAGCAGCACTGAGGAAGTGACACTTAAACTGCTAGTTCCAGAATGGCTAGAGACACCCATGGGGATGAGGAAGTGGGAAGAATCCACACAGTACTGTGCTGGCATGTTTAAAGAACTGAAAGCAAGCCAGAGCGGCCTCTGCTTCACAGAAGGAAGAGGGTCAAGATGAGGACCCATAAATTGATAACAACCAGATCTATCAAGGGCTTCTCAGAAGAGCAATGGGTGTTATTAATGGATTAGAGACTAAGAAGCAATGTTTTCAGTGTGCGTGTGTGTGTGTGCGCGCGTGAGCGCTTCATAGGGATTGAACCCAAGTCCTTCATACTCAGCTATATCCCCATCCCTTTCCAAAAAAAATTTTTTTTAATTGTGAGACAGGATCTCACTAAGTTTCTAAATTGGGACTTGTGATCTTTCTGCCTCAGCCTCTCAGAGTCCTGGGATTATAAACATGTGTCACCGTGTCCAGGTATATTTGTGGTTTTTTAAGTCTCTCTCACTCTAGTGGGGGAGATTTGATGTGAGGAAACTGACTAAAAGGTGTGTGAGCCATGGCATCTGATGTTTCCACTTTTGGGCCCTTGGTGATCCTGGAAAGATTATTTCTCCCAGGGCTGACCAATGCCTAATGCTAGCTGATTTCTGGTTTTCACTGGCAAAACAGCTAACCCAACCCTCACAGCCTGACTACCTCCTTCATCTAGATCTTACTCTTTGCCCAAGCCACCCAGGGCCAGGATTTAGACAAGTAGGGAAAGGTCCTATTCTCCAGAGCCCAACAGTGCTAATCCTTAACCTATCTTGCCCATTCTATCCCACTGAAGTCACGATAAAGTCTCTTCTTCACCCCTACCAGCCTTGTGTACTCCCCACATGGCATGGCTCCAGTTTCTAGGGATCTGTGTTTTTTCCATGGCAATCAACTTCTGTGTCCACTTGTCTTAGCACACCTGACTAATACAAATCTCAGGTACACTGTAAAACACATGACAACTGTGGTAACCCTAGTGACTTCCAGTGGTTGCTTAGAATAAAGATGGTCACACAGTGAGGAGAAATAAAAGCAGACAGTTGCATAGGAGGTAAGATGAATTAGATAATAATGTCTAGGATGACTCCTAGATTTATATAACTAACTAGATGACAATGCCAAGTAAACAGGCAATCAAGAAAGAGGAGCAAGCCAGGCATGGTGGCGCACGCCTTTAACCCCAGCACTCGGGAGGCTGAGGTAGGCGGAGCATTGTGAGTTCAAGGCCAGCTTGGGCTATAATGCAAGCGCAAGGCCGGCCTGAGCTACATAGTGTAACTCTGCCTCAGAAAACCAGGTCTGCGAGTTTGACTCATTGGCTTAGGCACCTGTCTGGCACACGCAAGGGGTTGTGAGTTCTATCTTCTGTGCCACAAAAAAAAAAAAAAAAAAAAGAAAAGAAAAAAGAAAAAAAAGAAAAAGAAAGAAAAAGAAAAAAGAAAGAGGACCAAGTTTGAGAGAGAGAGAGAGAATGATGCGTAAAATGTGTTTTCAGGACAACCAAGTGTAAATGTTGCACAGACAGGAGGATTTAAGCTCGCATTCAGAGGGAGGAATCCCACCTCCCTTGCTCAACTACGCCAAGATGAGGACTCGAGGCAGTGGCTATTTATAGGCTGTGATTTTCTTCCCCAATATCTCACATTTCTGGTTGATGTAAATGACACTTTAAAATGAGGAACATTACTATATTTATATCTTACTGGTTGTGAAAAATTAACTTTCATAGACTGCAGATGCTATTTGATACACATCTGTCTGCCTGCTGTCCATGTCAAACTCAAATCCATTCTGATAGGGAAATCTTCTCCAAACTTGAGCCAAATTATCTTAAAGTACCTTCCCTTCTATAAGCCATGAGCATGCTATTTCCTTTAATGTGACAAGAAATCACACTGTCAAGTTCTCCTGATTTTCCCTAATAATCACACTTACTTGAATCACACCAACACAAGTTGCTCTCTGATTGATCTGTAATTTTATAGAATGGAGAAAGTAACAGTTAAGGAAAAAATTCCAACTTTACTGTTATTCTTGTAATTGGACAGTTTCCTATAGTTTCAGGGTAAAAATAGGGAGACGAGCAGGGTAGCATATTTTCCCCCTTCCTTGCAACTCAAACCACAGAGGTGTTGAAATAATAATTCTATTACTATTGTTATTTCCAAGGAGGTCTGAGGGTTATTTTCTCTCATCATCTGTATTTTGAAAAGTTTTAACAGAAAGTAACTTCTGAAGTCATTGTTATCCAGCTCAGTTTTGCCTGAGGAAAAGAACGAAGTCTATGTAACTTCAGAAAGAAGCAAGATTCTTTCACCAAGAGTTGTACTTAGGATTCTGAGCTTGGATTGTTGAGAAATAAATGTCATCTGCAAGTAGCGCCTAAGATTTAGGAAATATAGTTGTCCAAATATAGGCAGATAAGTAAGAATGTAACCCAGCATTTATGGGTTCTTAAAAGGATACAAGCAGACAGATGCAACTAGCGGTCATACTGGTGATGTATTATAGACCCCAGTGAGATCTTCTGACAAGTCACTTTGAGAAGATTGTGCACTCAAAACAAGCTTGTTTCTATCCACAGCTGGAAAAAGGAAAAGAGGAATCCTAAGTCCATTTTATCTTGTTTCTGTTGACTACAGCAATGGAAGGGAACATCTACAACATAGTGCCACCTGGCAATAATAACAATAATACAGAAGTTTTAGAGCTCTCACAATGAATTGGGTGGTATATCATGAATCTTACTTAAATTATCTGATTTGATCTTCATTACAATCCAACAAGCCAATTAATGTCATTATCCTCATAAGAGAAAATAAATACTACATATGCTAAGATTTAAGATGAGGGCCATTACTTCACAAAATTATCTATCAGAAAAATGTTGCTCCATGTTCAATACCATAAAAAGTCTTCCAAGTATTGGAAGGGCCTCTTTTAGTTACTAAATTGTGAGTAACAGACTAGTTTACAAAAGATGTATTTACCTAAAATAGTGACAAATGGTGCAAGTTTGGGGTGCTAAAGAAAGTAATTTGGTAAAGTCATTTTAAAAAACAGTTTAACAAAGCTTTATTAATTACTTCTGGGAAGCAACTGATAAAGATCATAACACAAATCTTCTTAAGTCACTCTTACAAGGTCATAATGAACATAATGAATGAAATGAATTTAAAAATCCACTTCCTATAATTATGCAAATATAAGTTTAGGTGATGGGATAACCTAATTAGTGACCACATCAAGCACAGATTTGAAAACTGTGGATTCTCACACCACTTAAATAGATGTGATAATTTACTCCAAAATTTGTGCAGGTTCTTGGAAAATGGCCCCCCACATGAAGAGGACACTGAAGTGGAAGTTGCTTGGGAAGACTGTGAAAAGTATTTCATGGAGTGTTAGACTGGAGGGAGAAAATGATACTTCTGAATTTGTTTTAGTTCACACATACAGAACTTTAAAAGACAAATGTCATTGTATGAGCACTGCTAATCATGATTTTCTGGTTTCTAACAGATGTGGTGAAGTGTACTAAAGCAGAAAGAGTCCTTTAGAGGGGATAGGCAAGTTGAATGAGAGGATAGGAATGAACTTTACAGAACTTTAACACAGTGTATTCTGCTTACACGTTTATGAAATCCTTCTAGTGTGCCAGGCACAAGACTAAGCTTATACAGGGCACACAGATAATTATTGCTGGATATATTATCCACTCAGTTCTTTTATGTTAGAAACCATGGAGATTAAGTAAAAATAAAATAATAGCAATTATATACTTGATTCTAGGGGCCATTTCAGGTGCTTTTTATTTTTAAATAGCCTTTAATTTCTAAAACAATGCTACCATATGTAAATGATCGTTATGATCACTCTTCAGTGAAGAAATTGAGGTTCAAGAACTTATTAAAGCTACACAATTAGTGAATGACCCATCCAAGTTTCAAAATCTACGTAATCTGCTGCCCAAGTCCACACTCTTCAACCAGTCAGCTCTGCTGCCTCTCCACACTGCCCCCCAGTCCACTCCTTTCTGGCCAGAGCTGATCTATCCCTACAGTTTGTAGAGAATGACCACAGCTTCATGAGATCTAGCTAATACATTTGTGGGATTGCAAACAATAATAGGAATATTAGAGTATTAATTCTTACCTTTTCAAGAATGCAACTTCCTCATGATCTCTAATGGAAGCTACGAAAACTCTCCATATGTAGTCACGAGTTCTACATATCACTTCAGGAGTTTCCCAGCCTATTCAGAGGTCCCAGTACACAGACCCTTGAACAAGACAAATAGGAACACAATTAACAAATCCTTCCTGTGAAGAATTAGATTTTAAGCAACTGTGCCCCCAGAGATTGGTAATTTTCTCAGAGGGTTAGGGGTGACCAGTCTCACACAGACCAGCACAAAATATAAAACAAGTCCCTGAATGAGGCAGAGGCAGCACAATGTAAAAGGTAGAGAATGTGAGAGTACAGGACCAACATGCCTGCAAGATTTCTGACCCACATTAGGGTTATCCATATAGATGATATAGGACTGGCTGCCAGTGAAGCAAGATGGCAAAAACATGCACTGACTCCCTCTCTCCTCTGACCCCAACACTGGGCACACCATGAAAGCAAGAGACTAGTTAGTGTCTCCCAGATGGTGAGAAATCTTTGAGGAGAAGACGCAGTTGAGTTCCAGTATGGCGAGGAAATGACAGACTGACATAAGGGAAAGCCAGACAGCAGGGATGGAGAACATTTAGAAGGGACATTTTCTATTTGTGTTTCCTGTGCCTCACAATTCCCCAGGCTGTGTAATGGCCACAGAGGAGAGGAAAAGAGCAGCACCTGTCTACCCCTGGCCAGAGGGTGGAGTAAGATTAGGGCAGCATTAGATCCTGGTTGGGGTGAGAGGTAGGTGAAGACAGATACCAGTGGACTAAGCAGCCCTAAGCATCTTCTCTTCCTAATCCACCACGGGTCAAGTAATTACAAGAGAAGGAAGTTGTCTTGGGAAATGAACACTGGCAGGATTTTACTGGAAGGTTTCCTTGGGAGCAGAACCTGTGTGTGTGTGTGTGTGTGTGTGTGTGTGTGTGTGTGTGTGTGTGTTTGTGTACCTATGTGTGTGCGTAGGGTGAGATAAATGGGAATGATTACAATACCAGAGGCTTCATACCCTAAACCATATTCTTCTACCATTCATTTTGGGGGACATAAGCCTGTCCCTGTGGGTATACATTACAGTAATTCCTTGATTCACAAACCCTTCTGTTCACAAAAAATTCAGTTCACTAACAGAAGCATCAGACAAAGCTTTGTTTCCATTTGTGATCTCTGCATCGAACAATGGACACCATCACAGTCATGCTTCCTGCAAGAACACAGACGCAGGACCCACCCTGTTCTGACCTGTGGTTGTGGCTTCCTCTAGTTCACATTGTGGTCCCAGACAGACCTGTGAACACTTGTGAAGTTTTTATGTGTGATTTTTAACACATCTAGTAATGTACCATATTTTTCAATCCAGTATGGCTCCAAAGAAAGTGCAGAGCAGTAATGAAGGTGACAAGAATGTGCAGCACAGAAATGGTAAGAAGATGGTTTTGAAGAAAATAACCAATGAATTGAACAAGGAAACTGTAGGAAACATGAATGTGGTATTTGTGTGACTGCTCTGGCCTCAATAGTACAAGATGGCAGCGTTGACAATCTTGACTATTTTGAATAATAAAGGTGGCATCAAAGGAGCTAGTGTGGCAAAAAGGAGTAACCACGTTAACCAAGCAGAGGGCACAAGGGCTGGAAGAGGTGGAAAAACTTCTGTTAGTATTGTTGAGTGAGAAACAGCTGGCAGGTGATAGCTTTAGTGAAGCTAAGATCTGTGAAAAAACCAGGAAACTGCACAGTGACTCACTGTGTGAAAACCCTGCTACAAGTGCAACAAGTGATGAATTAAAGCCGGTAGAGGCGATGTGACACATCCCACAAGAGACGTGGCATCTGCAGTGTAGTAGGACATGGCAAGGATTCCAGATCTGACAGGGCTGCTGTAGAAGTCTGCAAAAAAAAATTCTCAGAATTCACGAAAGCAGAAGGATACGTTGCTCAACAACTGTTCAGCTGCAGTGAAACAGGGCTCTTCTGGAAGAAGGTGCTGAATAGAACTTATGTAACGCAGGAGGAAAAGGCACTGTGAAGGCACAAACCCATGAAGGACAGACTGATGCTTTTGCAGTGTGCAAACTGAAGATTGAGCCACTGATGTACCACCCCCATGCCCCTGTGCACTGAAGGAACAGAATGTGAACAAGGTCGTGCTCTCTGTCATGTGGAGAGCCAGTGTGAAAACTTGGGTCCCAGGGCAGTTGTTCATAATGGCTGCACAAGGTGTTCGCACCCACCATTAAGAAATCTCTTCCGGACAACTGACGGCCTAAAAGGTGCCTTCTTCTGGTGGATAATGCCCAGGCACATACTCCAGCCTTGGTGGATGATATGGATGCTGAGTATGACTTCATAAAGGTCAAGTTCCTCTCCCCAGCATGACACCCCTTCTGCAGCTCACAGACCAGAAAGTGACTCCAAGAAGCTGTACACAAAGGCTATTTTAAGGTCACCGAAGAGACATCCTTTACACTAAAAGAGTGTTGGAAGTAACATTTCAATGTCATCTACCACATCAATCTCATTGGCAAAGCCTGGGAAGATGTCACAAACTCAACCTTAATCTCAGCCTGGAGGAAACTGTGGCCAGAATGTGTCACTGAGCATGACCTTGAAGGGTCTGATGCACAGGTAGTGAATGAGATTGTGTCATGGGCAACAATATGGGTCTGGACATCAATGGTGCAGACATAGAGGGGCTTGATGAAGACCATAAGGAAGAGCTGACTACAGTACTTGCTGAACCCCTGAGTGAGCTGCAGAAGATGCTTGTTGAGGAGCATCCAGTGAGGAAGAGAGGAGGGGGGAGGAGGTTGGCAGTGATGTGATAAAATCCATATGGAAAATGGAATGAGTGCCAGGATTTCTCTGAGGAGCAGCACCCCAACATTACTATAGTGAACAGAGTGTTGAATCTGATGAACAATAATGTGGTCTCTCATTTCCAGAGGGTTATGCAGCATAAGAACAAGCAAGTGACAGATTTTTTTGGTCAAAATTGACCCTGCAGCTAAGAGATAATGAGAGGAAACCCCTGAAGGAGATCGTCCCAACTACCTTATGGAGGGGAACTCTCCCTCCAAAAAATAACCCTCTCCCAAGCTAAGAGTGGTGGTGCACACCTATAATCCCAGCACTGAGGAGGCTGAACCAGGAGGATTGCTGTGAATTTGTGGCCAGGTTGGGCTACACAGTGAGTCCGAGGCCAGCCTGAACTACATAGCAAGACCCTGTCTAAAAAAAACAAAAACAAAAAAGCAGAGAAAATCTCTTCCTCATCCACCTTCCTCTGCTCCATGCCAGAAGATGCCTCAAGCTGAGTTAGTATTCTCTTTCTTCATATTGTACTATAATGCACTTTACTTCATATTTTTTTGTTTTAAAAAATACATATGGTTCAAAATGAATTAACCTTATTTACATTGAACATTACAGGAAAATTTGATTTAATTCACAACCAATTCAGTTCATGACCAGAATCATGGAACAAATTAATTTCATGAACTGAGGTACCACTATGCCAGCCAGGAATGTGAATTCCTGGGAGGAAAAAAAATATCTCTGAGGAGCACAAGTACTATAAAACTTAAACTGTTTCTATAGGAGAAAGCAGAATTAATTGATCAGGTAGAACAAAAACTTTAAATATACAAAGAAAAATTCTCAAAGAGATAAGGGAAAATTATAAATATGAAACAGGAAAAGCAATTTGGAGGAAAACCAATTGAAGATGGCGGCTATATAAATATCTTTGTCAGAACCAAGAACTTAATCAACATGTTAAAGAGAATATATAGAATAAAAAACAAATTGGAGGGCCAAAATGTCAGGTTAAAGAATCCTATGGAGAAATATCAGAAAAGACTAAACAGAAAAAGCACAGAAGATAAAATTAAAAGATATGGAAGAAAGCCATTAAAAAGTCAAAAATCTATAGAACAGACGTCTCAGAAGGAGATAAAGGTATATTGAGGTAGAGAAAGCAGTGCAGGAGATATTTGAAGAAATAATAACCAAGAATAAAAAGAAAGATATAAGATCTCAAACTGAAAGGACTCACAAAGACTAGAATTCACATAAAGCACAAGAATAAGTACAGTGAAATTCTTGATGATGAAATCTGAGAAAGCAATGACAAAAGAAATTTTTAAAGGTCTCCCAGTAAGAAAAGCAAATATTTTCATAGGGGCAAGAATCAAATTGATACCAATGGTAGAGGATAATGATGCTTTTCAAAGTTTTCATGGAAAGCAGCATTTATTGAGACTAAGGTTTTACATTCAGGTAAGAACTTGTCTGAATGTGAGAATACAATAAAAAGCATAATCGAAAAATTTAACACATAAAGACATTTGAAAGTGCCCACAAGAGAAGCAGTCTAATGAAAAGATAAAAAAAAATCCAGGAGAAAGTATAAAAATATGGGAAGAAATCTTATTGACAATGTGATAAACATTATTATTTGGCAACACATGGGCCCCAAACTGTGATGAAAGAAGACCCAGACCATCTAAGAGCACATGGTGGTATGCAATTCATGTTGTACATTGACTTGGCAAATGGGTAGTATCCAGATATTTGATCAATACATTTGTATTTTTCTGTGAAAATATTTTCTAACTGAGATTAACACTTAAATCAGTAGACTTGCAGTAAAGATTACCTGCAGATTGTGAGTGAGCCTCAAGGAAGAGGAAATTCTGCCGCCAAAGTAGACTTGAACTATGGTATCTGCTCTTTCTGATATCTCTAGCCTAGCTTCTCCTGCAGATTTTAGACTCGCCAGTCTCTACAGTCATGTTAGCCAATTCCTTTCCTTAAAATCTCCCTGCTTCATATAGATATAGATATAGATATAGATATAGATATAGATATATAGTTATAGATATAGATATTATATTACGTGTAAATATATACTTACCTTATTTGTTCTCTTTCTCTGGAGAACTCTAATACAGGTAGTATGCTACAAGAAGCTATTAATATGTCTAATTATATTTATTTCTTAGTTCCCTTCCTAAAAAATTCTTAGTGAAACTTTTATAATATGTATGATTTATTAGCATAGCAGATGCTGTATAATTTTAAATTAAGCATATGTATTTGCATGTTCAGTTAAACTAGTATGAGTACATGATCAAAAAGCATGAATATCGCTAAGCAAAGACTAACAAATTTCATAATGAAAATTATAATGTACAATAAAAGGGACAAGAGGGTGGGCAGAGAAGTAGATGCTAGCAGAAAGTAAGCTAAAGTACTTACTTATTTTTGAGGACAGGTACAGGCATTGATGAATTTAGGATATTGTTGAGGAGAATAAATATTATGTATAAAAGAACTATAGGGACTGGGGATATAGCTCAGTGGCATAAGTGCCTGCCTGGCAAGTGCAAGGTCCTGAGTTCAATTCCTGGTATCAAAAATGAATAAATAAATAAATAAAAAACAAACTATATAATTCATTCTAAAGTATGTGAATATAAAGACTTTATTAATAAAGAAATATACACGCAGACCCCCACAAGGAAGTTTCAACAATAAATAGAAATCACTGAAGTAATTGCAAAATGAAGTTCATAATACCTTAGGGCAAGGGAAGAAAATACATGAATATCTATTTATATTTACTTTTATGTCTTACATACCAATTTTGACCTTTGTGTGAAAAGCAGTAAAACAGATGTGCAATTTATTAATGAATAAATATGCACGTGTCTGACGTGGTCACCGTGGTTTTGTGGTGACTACTGCTGTAGAGAATAATGCCTAAACACAGGCTCTTCCTAACTGAGAGCCACTCATTACACCTGATTTCCCTGGCACATTCCCCGCTGTCCTTGGCATTAATGTAGCACAGAATCGACCTTCTGTGATAGACCCTCCTGGGGAGTATGGCTAGCAGGTAGCTGCAATCCCCCCATCATTTGCAGGGATAGGCACCCATGCATATGTGTGCAGCTGAAAGATCCTAAGTCCCTCAGTTACTGGTGATTTGCCCAGAGCTAATTTAACCTGGAGCCAGAGTTAAATGAATAAGATTTACTGTCACAGAAATTTGGATTTGGAAACACTAACTAAATTCTATGTATCCATATGTGCAAAGACCTATGAATCTGGGAGCTATAGGATGGGCACCTTTTCTAGAGGTAAAAGAATTTCATCCTTGCTTATCTTTGTGCTTGATATCACGTCGCTGAGATTTAGTCTCCAAAGAACTGTAGTGTGGATATCTTTTTCTCCCAACTTTTAATTTTGAAAAATTTTAAATATACAGAAAGTTCAAAGAATACCAAAAAAAAAAACAACTGTATATCGCCTTTCCTAGATTGTTAATATTTTGCCACATTGGTTTACTTAACCCTACACACACACACACACACACACACACACACACACACACACAGAGTTGAGCTGTAGTATTTGAAATTGCATTGCAGGCATAATGGCATGGTGACACATTGCTCCTACATACTTTGAAATGTATCAGAGTAAGAGTCTCCTTCATAATCCACAAAAACATCATCACAGCAAAGAAATCTAGTACTAATTTGATATCCTCTAATATACAGTCCATCTTCAAATTTTCCTACTTGATGCAAAAATGTCTCTTACAACTAAATTTTTAAAAAATTTCTGATCCCAAATCCCATCCAGTCTAGGTTTCAGCATTGCCTTTGGTTTCTTCTTTAGTTTAACACAGGGCACACTCTGCTTTTTTGTTTTTCTGACACTGTTTTTTAAAGAGCTCAGGCCAATTGTTGTGTAGAATGTCTTCTACATATCCCAGATTAGTCTGGCTGTTTCCTGATGATTATAGTGAAAACATTTTAAGAGTGTGACACAGACAAGCTTCGCAACCCTGATTGTATCACATGGAGCTAGCTTGCCTTGTCACAGGAGATGTTAACTTTGATTCATAAAAAAGGTAACTTTTCCCTTCATTACTAACAATCTGTGGGGTAACCCTGTGAGACAGTATGAATAACAAGGTCTCTAATAAATATTTTCCTACTGACTTTAGGATTTATTTCTTCAACTCACTATGTAGCCCAAGTTGGCCTTAAACTTGGAATGATACTCCTGCCTCACCCTTCTGAGTGCTGGGATTACAGGAATGCACTACTTTGCCTGGTCTTTTACCACCTATCTTAATCAATTGATTTAGGGGTTGCAAAATGGTGATTTCCATTTTCAATTTCTTTTCTTTTTTCCAGCACTGGTTATCAAACCCAAGGCTGTGAGCATGCTAGGCAAGGACTCTACCATTGAGTTACACCCTCAGGTCAAAATGGTAACTTTCTAATTCCATCTTTCTTTCCACATATAATTAGCATTTTTCTCTAAAGAGGAGCTTTTTCTTCCACCACAACCCTTTTACAACTCATAGTCTTGTTTTGTTTTTGTCACTTTACTATAATATGTCAAAACCCAATATTAAGCCGGGCGTGGTGGTGCACGCCTTTAATCCCAGCACTCAGGAGGCTGAGGTAGGTGGAGCGTTGTGAGTTCGAGGCCGGCTTGGACTACAACGCGAGTGCAATGCCGGTCTGAGCTACATAGTGCGACCCTGCCTCAAAAAACCAGGGCTGGGGAGTTTGGCTTAGCGGCTTAAGCGCCTGCCCTGGCAAGCGCAAGGTTGTGAGTTCAATCCCCAGTGCCGCAAAAAAAAAAAAAAAAAAAACCCCAATATTATTCTTTCTAATCTTCAAAATTCCCCAATTTTGGCTTCTATTATTGAGTCTCAAAGAATTTATATTATGGCAAAGAAATGAAATGGGAATCACCTGGGCTTTGGAGTCAAACACTTCAGAAAGCTTTCACTTACCAACAGATTGACAATAAGAGAGTTATACCCATAGAGATTCAATTTCTCTACTGGCAAAAGAACCCTAATAATATCTGCTTCATAAACAGGAGCTGAGTTCTTTGGCTCAAACTACATCCCAATATCTCACTTCCCCAAAGCCATTCAAATGCCTGTTGACTAGAACAGTACCAGCATAACTGAGTGGCTGTTATAATTGTTGTTCATATGTATGGACTATAATATGGTGACTACTGTTGAGAGCTTTTTAGGTGACTACTGTTGAGAGCTTTTTAATGTGCGAGTCTTTGTACTCTACTAGTCATCAAGGAAAAGGGTGATAGTAAGTCAAATTCAACTTAGCAATAGAAGTAACAGTTGTTACTATGATAATGAAGAGCATGTGGATTGTGTTTAGTATGTGATAGGCACTGTTCTTAAGTTCCTGTTACAGTGTGTATGGATGGCCCCCACTTAAGCTTCTTGTAGTCATGGACGGGGCTGAGTCTGGCATTCGTGATTGGTTTATTGTCTGGTGCTGGGATTGGTAGTGTGAGTGCAGCATCTGCCCAGGGGTAGAGCTGACATACAGAGTAAGGGCAGGAAGAAAGCATGTCTTCTCTCTCTTGCCAGTTCAAGCTTTGCTATTTGTGGTGGCCATGAAGGGTTGGCCCTCAGCCTCACTACCCTGCCTTGCAGCCAGCTAAGTATGGACTGAAACCTCCAATATTGTAAAAAATAAACTTTCCCTTCCCTAATTTTGGGCGTCAGGTATTCTATCTCAGCAATGAGAGAGAAAAGTAACTAAGCCCCCAATTTATTTATTTCTCTCAATAATTTCTTTTAAATGGTAGCAAAGTTTTATCAAAGATAGAAAAAGAAAAATGCTCTGCAGAATGAGTTTGGGCCAAGTAAAAGGAGGAAAAGAAGTACACCCTACAGCATGAGTGTGGGCCACTGTGCAAGAGAACACAGTGGCAAAATCTCCATGTGTACTGCCCTTTTGGTATCACCCACTCTTCAGGCCACCATCAGTTCTATGCCATCCTATCAAAAACCTGCTCAAGTTCTCATGAGAAGTCCATGTGCAGGGCTTTGGGAAATGTCCTGCTGATGTGTCTTGGGATTTTGTAATTCACAGGTCATGCCCACTTCCTCAATCAGCTTTGCCACTCCTAAATCTGTTTTATTCCCCCTCTCCACCAAGACACATATCCCCGTAATTCTTTATGGGGTGGTGAGGGAATAGAGGTCTCCATCTTCAAATAGCTACTTTCTGCTGCAAGGGCCAGTTGGCCCTACCTACTGGGGAGTATGTGTTCTTTGACTACCTTGGGTGTTGTAGATCACTGGCTGGGTTGAAGAAAAAAAAACCTTTTGATGTCATTCTTGGACAAAGCTACTTCAGTCTGTGAACTACACCTCTTTCGGGTCTTGGAGGAGCAGGTCACCAATGCCCTGCCTGCTCACAGAGGTATGGAAAATCACTTGTTCACAGAGTGATTAATTTCTGGGCCATTTCTTAATTCATACTACCTAGTGATAAGGGTGGTGGGATCTGCAGAGCATGTGTCATGAGGTTTCCCATGGCTCATCTTGTGGTCTGCTGTTCCCAGCTGGCTAAGGCAGATATGTTACTGGGTTTTGGGGTGCTGGGGTCTCCTTCTGGAGGTGGTTTCTAGGGTCCTTCTGTTCTGAGAAAAGAATTGGTGAAGACAAGTGCAAATGGTAGCAAAATTTTATTAAAGGTAGGAAAAGAAGCAGGCTCTTCAGAATGAGTTTGGGCTAAGTTAAAGTAGGAAAAGAAGTGTACCCTACAGGTGATGGTGGGTTACCTGTGACCTCCTCTCAGTTCTCACCATTCCCATTTAAAATTAGGAAGATGACTGTCTTGGTTACTTTTCTCTTATAGCTGAGACAAAATACCTGATACTCAAAATGAAGGAAGGAAAGGTTTATTTAGCTTACAAGTTTTTTTTTTTGGAGGTTTCAGTCCATACTCAGCTGGCTCCAAGGCAGGGTGTTGTGGCTGAGGGGCAGCTGTTCACAGCATCTGCAAGAGGCAAAAGTGAAAGGCAAAAGAGGGAAAGCACACCTCCTTCCCTCCCCTACATGGTATGCTGGTTACCTGCCCTTGGGAAAGTGCAGCACTCACGCCACCAATCTCAGCACTAGACAGAGAGCAGTCATAGATGCTAGATTTAGCCACCTCCATGTCTGCATGAGGCTTTAGGGGGACATTTAAACAAACCATAACTTTCCACCTCTGGCCCCCCAAAGACTCATGTACATCCTTTATGTAAAAGACATTTAGTCCATCTCCAAGTGTTTCTTAAGTCCTAACTGTTTCAGCATTGCTGAAAGTTCAATTTCCAAGTGTCTGCTGAGATCTGTGGCAAACTCTTAGCTATAACACCCTATACAAATGAAAACAAAGTTAAACATTTCAAACATTCAATGGCACAAGATAAGCATTACCATTCCAAAGGGTACAAACAGGGGGACACAAACAAATGGGACCAAAGGGAGTCCAAAATCCATCAGGGCAAACATTAAGTCCTGGAGTTCCCTGCTCAACATCTTGAGCAATCTGGTTGTGAGCTCCAAAATGTTTGAGTGACTCTACCCCTGTGGCACTTCATGTGGTTTTAGCTCCCATAGCTTCTCGCTTAGGCCCATTCTGCTCAATTCTAGCAGCTTCCCTTAGATGATCCATGCTTCTGGTGTCCAAACTTCTGGGTTCTCCATTGCACTGTTAGCTTCACACTCAAAGCCTCACATACTACCCTCTCAGAGGCACACTGCCTGGTCTCCAGGCCCTCTGACATTGGGGTGGAAGCCTCCTTAACCTCAGAACTTGTGCATTCTGCACGCACTTACAACCAGCACCATGTGGATACTGCCAAGGTCTGCTGCCAGCTGGAGCAGTAGCCAGGCTTTCCTCTCTCTTGGCCATAGGGGTCAAGTGCCTGGGTCACTAAGCACTCTGAACCTGATTGTGAGGAACAGATTTTCTATGCTGCCTCCATTCTAGAACCTGGCATGGCCACCACTATTTTGGAACCTCATGTGGCCTCTGCCGCCATTCCAGAACATGGAACTCTGCAGCTTTTTCCTGCAAGCAAAGTCTTTCAATTTTGCAGTTTTGGGGCTACAAAGCATGGGGACCCACTGCTTCCTGTGATGCCCCTAGGCCATCTTTTTTATTTCTCTGTTCCTTCTCAGCAATCAATGTCTCAGCTCTATATTTACAGTTCACAACTTTCTGAACAATCTCATGTTTTAAATCATCCTTCTGACTCTGCTCTTGATTCCCAACATCAGTCTAGCTAAAAGCCCCCAACAATAGCCATGACACTGCCTCAACATTCAACTGCCTTGAAATTTCTTCTGCCAGATTAATTAGTCCACCACTTAATCTCAGTCTCAGGCAAAGTCTCTGGACACGAGCAAAATGCAGACAAACTTTCTGCCAAGCCATAGCACACATTGTGTGGAGTCCAACAATCAATGCAGTCCTTATTCCCAGCAGATACTGCCCAAGCCTGGTATTTACCAGCAGGATTTTGATCAGCCTCCTGGTCTCCTGAGCTCTGATCAGAATCTCCCATGCAAAACAACCTAAGGTGTTCTAGCACCACTCTTCCAGGCAACATTTCCAAAACTTTCCAAACTCTTCCCACAAGCCACTTCCAAAGGCTCTTCAACCACATGGTCAGAAATAGTCACAGCAATAACCCCACTCTTCTGGTACCAAATTCTGTCATGGTTACTTCTTTTTCACTGCTGAGACAAAATACCTGACACCCAAAAGGAAGGAAGGAAAGGTTTGTTTAGCTTACAGTTTTTGGAGGTTTCAGTCCATACTCAGCTGGTTCCAAGGCAGTGTAGCATGGCTAAGCGGCAACATTTCATGAGGTCTGAAAGTGACAAGACCAAAAAGGGCAAAAGGGAAAAGTGCACCTCCTTCCCTCCCTTATATTGTATGCCGGCTACCTGCCCCTGGGCAGGTGTAGTACTCACACTGCCAATCCCAGCACTAGACAATGAACCAATCACAAACACTAGTTTCAGCCACCTCCGTAACTGCATGAAGCTTTGCAGGGACATTTAAACAAACCACAACAATGACTGATCAGGACATTTATGACAAACAATGGCCAACATCATATAAATGAGGAGAAGCTGAAAGTTTTCCCACTAAAATCAAGAACAAGGTAAAGATGTCTACTATCATGACTCCTGTTCAATATAGTACTCAAAACATTAGTCAGAGAAATCAGGCAAGAGCAAAAAATAAAAGGGATATGTATAGGAAAGAAAGAAGTCAAATTATTATTTGCAGATTACATGATCCTCTACATAGAAGACCAAAAAATTCCACCCAAAGACTTCTGGAATAACCAGATTCTGTAATGTAGCAGGATACAAAAATCAATAGCATTTCTGTACACCAATAATGAACTCACCAAGAAAGAAATGAGGAAAACAATATCATTCGTGATAGCATCAAGAAAAATTAAATACATAGGGATTAACCTAACCAAGAAAGTGAAAGAATTCTACAAAGAAAACTACAGTACTCTGAAAAAGGAGATTGAAGGGGACATCAGAAAATGGAAAGATATCTCATATTCCTATATAGGCAGAATCAATATAGTCAAAATGGCCATACTTCCACAACTGATACATAGATATAATACAACTCCAGTCAAAATTTTGGGCAACAAAGGCAAGTCAGGAGGTATTACAATCCCTGTGATAAAAACAGCGTGGAACTGGGAAAAAAAACCCAAGATCAGTTAAACAGATTAGAAGATACGGAAACAACTCCAAACATGCTCAGCCACCTTAACTTTGACAAAGGACCCGACCACCTTCACTGGAAGAAAGATAGCCTCTTTAATAAATGGTGCTGGAAAAACTGGTTTTTCACATCCTGAAGACTAAAATAAGACTCATGTCTCTCACCATACACTAAACTAAAATGAAACTGGATCAAAGATCTAACTATTAAAAGAGAAACATCAAATCTGCTGAAAGATAGAATAGGTGGAACTCTAGAAAAGACGCTGGTGTAGGCAAAGTCTTTATGAACCAAACCCTGATCACAAGGGAAATATTACAAAGAATCAAAAACTGGGATTTCATCTTATTAAAAAGTTTTTACACAGTAAAAGATACCACTAAAAGAGTGAAGAGACAACCCAGATTGGAAAAAAAACTTCTGCCAGCCATGCCTCCGACAAAGGAATACAGTTTATAATATAGAAAGAACTAAAAAAAAAAAAAAATCAGAGCCCCTAAATTTAAGTACCCAATCCAAAAATGGGCATCTGAAATGAACAGACACCTCTAGATGAAGAAGTAGGAATGGCAAAAAAAATACATGAAAAAACATTCAACATCACTGGTCATTCAGGAGTTGCAAGTTCAAACACTGAGATTCCATCTCACTCCAGAGAAAATGGCTATTATTAAGAAATCATGGGACCAGGGAGTTAGCTCAGTGGCACAAGCATCTTTCCTTCAATCTTCCTTCCCCACTTTATTTACAAAAGTTTTGATTCCATTTTCTTCTTGTTGTTTTTTATTTTCCCTTCGAGTCCTTATATACACTTTTGGTTTCTCTCACCAGAGAAACTATGTAATATTTACACGTGCATGTCTGATTTATTTCACTGAAGAGTACAGTCTCAAGGTGCATCCATTAACCTACAAATGTCTCAAGCTTATCCTTCTTTATGGCAGAGTAGCACTCCATTGTATAAAAAGGCCATGTCTTCTTTCTCCATTCATCAGTGGATGGGCATTTGGGCTGTTACCAAGATTTAGCTACTAGAAACCATGCTGGTACAGACATGGTGTGCATACATCACTGTAGCATATTGTTTTTAATTCTTTCAAGAAGATGCTGTACCAATAAGGGGAACAGATGGATCAAAAGGAACCTCTAGTTTTAATTTTTTGAGGAAGGTCGACACTGATTTCCACAGTGGTTGTACCAGTCTACACTCTTACCAACAGTGGAGAAAGGCTCCATTTCCCCCACATCCCCACCAGCATTTGTTATTCATTGATTTCTTTTGGGGGGGTACCAGGGATCGAACTCATGACCTTTCCTTCCTTAATTTTGAGTGTTGGGTGTTTTGTCTCAGTGATGAGAGAAAAATAACCAAGACACTTGCTTTTCTCCTCTCTACTCCCTAGTTCCTCTTCTTATTTGAATATTCTTTCTATTTTATAATATCTGTTATACCTTTTTCCCACTCTGGGTTGTCTCTTCACTTTTTTAGTGATAGCTTTTGCTGTGCAAAAACTTTTTAATCAGATGAGATCCAAAATGGATCAAAGATGTAAAAAATAAAGCAGAAAACACTAAATCTGCTGGAAGACATAATATGTAGAACACTTGAAGATACTGTAGGCAAGGACTTTATGAACAAAACTCTGATTGCATAGGAACTATAACAAAGGATTAACAACTGGGATCACACTTTAGTAAAAAGAAAATAGATCTTTTGCAAATGGGAAGAGGCCCAGGAGATGGAGGGAAGGGGTAGTGGCAGGAAGGGGATATAAAAAATAATTAAGATGTCGCATGTATGTATACCAATTACCCACGATGAAAACAGTCATTCTGTATGGCAAACATGTGCCACTAAAAAAAGATAGGACACTGAGCAAGTAGTGGTTCATGCCTGTACCCCAGCACTCTGGGAGGCTGAGGCAAGATGATTGCAAACTGATGCCCAGTCCAGGCCACTTAATGAGACATTGTCTCAAAACAAAAAAATTAAAAAAGGGATGGGAATGTATCTGAGAATGAAGTCCCTGGGCTCCATCCTCACTACTACAGGGAGAGAAAAAGTCTTGAGACCTAGAAAGGATAAGTTACTTGCCACATACCTAGGACTTGTACCCTGCAAGTCTGCTATCAGAAGTGTTCTTATACCCACTGTGCTATGTTAAGCACAGAACTTTTTTTAAAACATAAGTAAATAAAAACAGAAAATGTCTGTTATATAGGAAAGTGTAGAGTGGAATATGCGACATTTATTAAAAGAAGGACAGAGTTGACAGTCATAAGATTCTTATTCCAATCTCCCATAACGTGATAATTGTTTAAAAAGATCACATTCTGGGGAGGTGCTGAGACCATTTCAAATGAAGTCTTCATTTCTAGAACTTAAGTAAGTAAAGTAATTTAAGCCTTGGAAAATGCAAAGTGGTTGCCAGCTCTTCTCTTCATCTGGTGCTTTATGGCAGCATTTAGTGATATATTCGGCTCTGTCTGAATAACCCACCAGATGGTCCAGCTGTGAGAATGTTATTGTTTTCTACCAATTCATATTATTCCCATGGCTTCACAAGTTCTGGTTCTTGAACCTTCAAAAGATACCATAGCTTTTTCTTTAAGCTATGAGAAAATAATAGGTTTCCCAAATCTATCACAAAAGATTCATCAACTCTGAAGGTGAACTCACAGGCAAATGTCAAAGCTTTTTATAATCTGTAAAAGGCTGCACGTTTAGTTCACGGACCCTTTTTTTACAAGAAGAACTAAAGGTTTGAGAGAAAGTCTTCACGTGAATGGGCCGTGGGCCATTGCTACAAGTGTCAATTAGTTAATGTGCTTTGTGAAAAATGATGCCGTTCTCTTCAAGGCCATTTTGTTATTTCTTTTTACAGTTTTCTCCTCTTTGGTGTTCTGCTGAATTGCTTGTCTGATGTTATTAGAGTGAGCATACTGGCCATTCACAGGCACTATATGTTCCCAGCTATCTGTATCCTACAAGGAAGATAAGCAATAAGAACTCACACAGTGTGAATTATAGCCTAATAATTAGTATCTTGTGCACTAGGAGACGCAAAGCTGAGGGCTATGCAGCGATTCAAACAGTTAAGCATGAATTACCATGCTATAATTCAGGGCCAAAAGCCTCTTCTAGATGTAGAAGCAGATGTCTTTTTTAACTAGAAGAAGGAAGCCAGTAATCTGAAAGGGGGAAAAAGTGGGGTTTTGTTTTGTTTGTTTTTGTTCTTGTTTTTGTTTTGGGGGCTACAGTGACTTCATTACTGTTACTGCACCCAGAACTTAGCCCTATAATATTCATCTAAATTCCCCCAAGCAGCCCTTGTGCAATCCCAACCTTCATCAGCACCCCCGCAGGTACATACAGGGCTGACGATGATCTCTGCGTTTTTCCAGGTTGCATGATTTCCCCTGATCCATTGTTAGAAAAGGTCCTTCTAACAGTAAAAAACACAACTAAAACGATACCTTACCCTCACCACTGAGACTCCACTGGAGGCTGCATTTGAGCATGTGTGTGTGCACATGCGAATGCATTTGTGTGTGCAAGGAAAGTGGGCACCTGGGAAACTTCTTACCACAGACTGCTAGTCCTCACCATCTGGGGCCTGCCTCCGTCTCCCACTTGATCACCTGCACTTGCTTCCTGTCTCACATTGCTCCAACTACACTCACCACTTTGCTGGTTTTCACACAAGCCAAGTATACACACATGTCAGGCTATTCATCATTTCCTCTGTCTGGAAGATTCTTCAATCAGACATCTGAGTGGCTGGCTATCTCACCTCTCTGAATTATATTTTGTCTCTGCACAAAAGTTAGCTCTTTACAGATGAAAGAAAGAAAAAAGGAAGGTAGGAAATAAAGAGTAAAATAGAGACAGAAAAATGTGGAGTCTTTTCTAAAACATACTTTAAAATACATCCCATGTCATTTTATTTGTTTGTATACCTGGTGTCATTTTTTCCGAAGTACTATCACCACCTGGTTTTACTTATATAGTTGTGTGATTGGGGTTGGTTCACTAATTCCAATGAACCCATGAAGCTAGAGCCCTTACTGTTTTTTCAATCCTTAGCCTTGTACCTTTAGCCCTTAGGAAAGTGCCTAAAATAGAGTAAGTCCTAAGGTATCTGCTGAATGAAAGATGAATAATTGAACTCCCAGTTTCAAGGAATGTAAGAACTTTTTCTTTTTAAAGAAACAGAAATACGTCTTTCATTTCAGCCCTTGAATCTTTTTCTCAAATATACCTCCTACTCTACTTGAAATTATTGGTTTGGGATACAACAGTAGAGGCATACCTCCAAGAATTTGCTCTGGAAATGGATAAAATCTGGAATTTCCTTCCACTTAAAGATACCACAGATTGGGTTGAAATGCAAATATTCTCTGACACATGCCCTTTCTAAAATGTGAGCTTTAAAACATTTTTTTAAAATTATCATTTTAAAGCTTATGTTGGTTCTTCGTGGAACTTAAAAAGGAAACATAAAATAATAGGATTTTGATTAAGAATGACAACTCACTGAGTGTATTCTGGAACAAGATTGTTAAAGCTAAGCAAACTAAATTTATCTATATAATAATAGGAATTTTACATTTGCACTCAAATTTCCAAAAGAGGGCCTTCTAGATTGGAGGAAGAAGAAAAATGGGGAAGCATCTTTGTTGGGAGAAGTTGGACATAACAAAATGATGACACCTGAAGAGGAAGGGAAATTATAGTCCCATTTCACTTGTGCAAGTAGGTTCAAAAACCATAAGCAAAATATATTTACAATGTTAAATACATTCAATATTTTAAAATTTATTGAGTAGTTTGGGCAAGGATTATCCAGAGACAGAACAGATGGGGGAGAAGAAGGGGGAGGGGAGAGAGACAGAGGAAGAGACAAGAGAGGGAGAGGCAGGGAACGGAGAGAAAGGGTTTATTGGGGCAATTGGCTCATTTGATTATAGAAGCTAAAATGTTCCATGACAAGTTGGAGAACCAGGGAAGTTGAGAACCAGGGAACTCATAGTATGAGTCAGATTCAAGTCAGAAGTGTGCTGAAAACTTTAACTGTAATTGTAGATTTATCTATATCTCCTTCCTATTTTATTAGCCTCTAACTATCTCTTGTTAGGTGCGTCCACATTTAGGATGGTTATGTATTCTTAGCGAACTCATTCTTCATCATTGGATACTATCTTTCTTTACTCTTGGTGATAGTCCATGTTTTGAATTTTGCTTTGTCTGATATTCACATAACCACTCTAGCTTTCTTTTTATTAGTGTTTATGTGGTATATATTCTTCCATTAATTCACTCTCAACATACCGAGTCATGATAACTGAAACAAATCCTTTACAAAGATTTGTATAACATTTTATTCATTCTTTCAATCTCTGTTTCTTAATTGCTGTATTCACTCATGTACATTTAATATATGGTGTTATTGATATGATTAGGCTATGGACAGTCATATCACTGGCTGTGTTGTATTTATTCTATCTGGGTTTTCGCTTCTTTTGTATATATGTGCCTCCTTTTTTCTTTTTGCTTTATATCTCCTCAATTGGATTTTATTTTAAATTCACAATAATCACACATACACATATATATACATATACATAATATATACATAATAAAATGACTACAGCAAGGATAAACATACCTATCACCTCACATAGTTACCTTTTTGTTGTTGTTGTTGTTGTTGTTGTTTTTGGTTTTTTTTTTTTTTGGAAGCACATGTAAACTATATTTTTAACAATTTTAAAATTCTTTTAGCAACTTTAAAACACTTTATTACTGACTATAGTCATTTTGCTATACAAAAACTTTCCCCCCTGTAAAACTGGAACTTTGTATCCTCAATCACCTACCCCCCATTCTCTACTTCTCTCCATACTCTCAACCTCTGGTAAATAGCATTTCCTCTACTTCTGTAAGTTTGACTTTTTCACAATTGTGCATTTTTATTTACTTTATTTTAAAGGGGATAAAACCAAGCAAAATAAAACAATAAAATGAATCAAAACAAACCAGCATGAGTGACACAGGACTTCAAAACTATATAAAATTGAGCCGGGCGTGGTGGCGCACGCCTTTAATCCCAGCACTCGGGAGGCTGAGGTAGGCGGAGCATTGTGAGTTCGAGGCCGGCTTGGGCTACAACGCGAGCACAAGGCCGGCCTGAGCTACATAGTGCGACCCTGCCTCAAAAAACCAGGGCTGGGAGTTTGGCTCAGTGGCTTAAGCGCCTGCCCTGGCAGGCACGAGGTTGTGAGTTCAATCCCCGGTGCCGCACAAAAAAAAAAAAAAAAAAAAAAAAAAAAAAACTATATAAAATTAACAATGGTTACTATAATGATTCTTGCTGACTTCAAAAAAGATGCAGACTCCTTCAGACGTAGCAAAAATCAAACAAAACAGAATAGAATAGAACCAATAAAAATGAAAGAATGAATGCAATAAAGGACTTCAAAACAAGATAGTAGTAAATCCAAAATGGCTACCATAATATATCTTGCTGTCTTTGAAATAGCTGCTCATGCCATCGGATATAACAAAATCAAACAGAACAAAACCCAACCCAACAAAACAATGAAAATGATACAGGACTTCAAAACAAAACAAGAGGGAATTAACAATGGCTACCAACTTCAGAAGGAGATTCCCCTTAGATGCCACATTGTGCACCTTTATCTTCTAAACTGATGATCAGACCACTGACCCTAGACCTGCAAGGTCAGTGAAACACCAAAGCACCACAGGCATCAAATTGCATTTCACCTCAATAGCTATCATCACAGTCTGTGTTTCTCCGGATCAGCCAGTCGCTTAAGTGGGGAACGGGTTGGCTCTTCGTGTTTGCCAGTCTGTGCACTGAAAGGGGCTGGGGTCTGGCTGTCCCCCTGCCAGCAGCAGCCTGCACATGGCAATGGTTTGCAGGGAGGGCTTGCTTCCTGGCGAATCCTTGTTCTCTCCCCCCACAGTCCACAAATGGCCCACAATTGTACTTTTAATACCTCATTTAAAGTTTATAGTAGCCTAGTTATGTAACAATAAATATCTTCAAATAACATTATATGGCCATATGTTGACTATAAGACCTAGCCTTCTAAGAGTATACTCTTAATGTGTTCTTCTCATCTTTTGTGCTTTTCATATATTTTACTTTCGTGTACACTTTTAAATCAAACTACATTGCTACTTCTCAGTCACTTACATTTCAGAGCAGTTAAAATAAAAATGTTGTCTAAATGTACTTTCATATTAACTGCTTTCAGAGATTTTCATTACTTTGGAAAGATACAACTTTCTATCAAATTCTTTCAACCTTGAAGAAGTTATTTTAATATTTCTTGTAGTGTAGGTCAGCTGACAAGTAATTCTCTAAGTTTTTGTCAAACAGTTATTTTGTTTCAATGTTGATATATCTTTTCAGTGAATTTTCATTTAGCTTTTTTTAAATTTTAGCACTTTAAAGAGTTCGTTGTCTTTTGGCATATATAGTTTCGGACAAGTCAAAGTCTACTAAATTCTTATTTTGGTTCCTTTGTAAATAATGTGCTTTAGTGTTTTGGCACTTTAGGCTTTCTTTCTTCTTTGTTTGATTACTTGACTATGATGCTGTGCGTGTGCATTTATCCTTCTTGGTGTTTTCTGAGCTCATTTGTTTGATGACCATCACTATTTTTGGAAAATTTTCTGCCATTAACCTCTTCAAATATTTATTCTGCCTCATTCTTACTCCAAGATTCCAAAAATGCATCTTACCTCTCTGATACTTTTCTACTGGGTACTCAGTTCTGGTTATTTTGTTTCTCTACCACCACTGACTCTTGTGTTTGTCTTTGTGTTTCAGTTTAGATAATACATATCAATTGATCTTCAAGTTCAAATCTACCAACTCCTTTCTCAGATGTGTGAATTCCGCCAGTGATTCTGTCAAAGGCTTTCTTTATTTTTGCTACCATGCTTTTCCCTTTAGCATTTGTGTTTATTTCCTATAATTTCCATGTCTTGATTATATTCATCACCTAATTATGCCTGTTTGTACAGCTTTCCCAAAAGAATCTTTAATGTATTAATTAATCTTGATTGTTTTAGATTCCTCACCCAATTACAAAGGGAATCTTGTCTTTCCCCCAGGAGAAGACAGCTGTCTCTTGCTACTTGGTGCGCTTGGGCTTGGTGGGAGATGGGTGACCATGGGAGAAGTGATGGAAGTGTTGTTTTTGGTGTCCTGGGTCTCAGAAGTTTTTTCCCTAATGATTCCACTTCTTACCTTTCATGTTTCTAACCTCTTAGAGGCATAAGCACCTCTACTATCCTTCGACTTCAGGTTGCGAGTGAACTCAGTTGAGTGATAGATTCAAGAAATGTGTGATTTTGTCAATTACCTAAGTTGTTCTTGTTTGTTAGAGTGGGAGCGACGCTCTTTCCAGTTTTCTGCGATCTGGTCAGAAGTCAGAAATTCTAATATTCATTTTTAGATTGCTTCCCTGTTCTATGCTATAATTTCCCAGCAGGGGTCTAACTTTCAGTAAAAGCCCATTACATTCTGTATCATTGCTAGAGGAGATTTTACAAAGGAAGAAAGAGGAACATGCTTGAGATACCACACGAGAAAGAGGCCAGGATCTGACTGATAACCGCGAAGTGATGAAGAGCTGTGCTGACAGCAGGTATTTGCAATCAAGGATAAAAGGCAACCATGGGGTGAATAACAGCACTCTTCCCTATACTGGGAAGGGCCTCTAACTTCAGTGGTGATGTGTAAAAAGAAGAGTTAGCTAATTTTATGCAGCTTCCAAAGAAAAGAGGGACCAGTGATTGCTGTAAGGACTCAGGCTATCCAAATTATAGGGTGTGGCTAAACCGTCACAGCTGATGGTCATCAAGTCTAATGCAATGACTGTGGTCTAAAAAACAGGAGATTAAGCTCTTGTCCAGAGAAAGTCGCACTAAGCTCATGAGTTTATTTAGGCTTCCAATCCCTAACATGCTATGTAATTGAGTTATTTGAATTACACCACGACAGAGGGAAAAAGGTTCAAAACCTTTGGGTGTCTTCATTTACAAATAATACAATTTGGCTTTCTGTGTTAGTCCATTAAACACTCCGATGAGGGAATTCAAGGTTTAACTTTTATCATATTGTCAGGGAGAAGGGGAATCAAATTTTAGAGGCCATCTCAGCACCTGAGTAATTTTTTCCAATCCAGCAAGATCAGACGGTCTGATTTCCTTGCTCAGTGTTTCTGGTAGAAAAGGCAATTTTCAAGACTGAAATAGCAATTTCTTAGCCATCACCGAAACTCTTAAAATCCATTTTTTAAACTCCCATAGACTTCCATGTGTAAATGAAAGAAGATTCCTAGAAATACTCATTTTTCTATTTTGAGAGATAACTCACTCAAGCATAACGCTAATACAATTTATTACACCAAAAGAAAAGTTGAATTAGGGTGAGCTCATAACAGATGAGTGAATATACTTCGTAAGAATGGGGTTGACATGGCTGGTACCCTGAGTGTGTCTCCCTCAGCTTCAGCACTTCCATAAATATCTCATCCATATGATGGCCATGCAGACAGAGGAGAGCCTGTCCTGCTGAGAGAGGTGTTTTGAGAACCTTTGGAACAGTAATGGTGGACCTTTTAGAACATTCAATGGTACAAATAGTCTGCTGTGGCACTTGTGCCATAGGTTTCCCACCACTGTTTTCGACCCTTGAAATGTCAGCACAAACCCTAAATTGAGTTACTGGACTCTGGTTATTCTGAGGGAGATTAAGCATGCCATCAATCCTTTAAGTAAAACTGATCAAATCAAATTGGAGGACTTCGTGTCAGAGTGCTCGGGTTTACAAGCCTAGTGCCTAGGTTTAATGAAATCTTGTAATGGTATGATCCAAGGCAAGGTGGTTAGTTTCTCTGAAGTTCATTTTTTTCATATCAAAGTAAAAATTGTTATGATTTTACTATAGAGTTGCAAGGAGACATGTATAAGAAATCACTTCTCATAGTGCCTAGCACACGGTACACACTGATTGGGTAGTGATCATCATCAACATTCTGGTTACTACTGTATCAATCTACCTTGCTGCCAATCCTACTACCTCAGCCCATTCATTTGACACAATATTGAGCATCAGTTGTGTTTCATGCTCTGCTCTAGGACCTTGTGTACAGTAATGAATGTAAGATTTGTTTCTTCTGTCACCTACCGGGAGACATTTCACCTCTTTGAGTCTGGGTTTCTTCTCAAGTGGAACTAATCAGAACCAGCACCACAATGAAGCACCTGAATCCCTTGCACAGCTGTGCAAGTGAGTGTCATCTTAAATTTTTCAGCCTGGATATCATGTTTGCTTAACCCTGGCATAGAATCTCATAATAAGAATCCAATCATGGAGCTGAGGAAGCAGAAAGAGGGCAGATTATATTTGCCTAGTATAGAAGAAAGGTGTAATAACACTTGTCCAATGAGGGCCTTAAAATATGAGAAGATCTTGACTAGATGAACTTTAGATTGCTCTCCTAGGTAGGTCAAAGAGTGAATGATGGGTTATGCTTGGAAATGACAATATGGCTTGGAAGGAAATGATGATGAGAGCTAAAAACTATTATTTATTCCTCACCCATTGTGTGCATGAATTGTGTACATAGCTAGGCATTTTGCATAGGCTTTGTTTAATCTTCACAATAGTTACAAGCTCGGTATCATATATCTCCACTTTGTAGCATAACTTAGCCAAGCCTAATGAGGCAAAAATTTACACAGTGTATTAGTTTTCTGTAGCTGCTATAACAAATTGCCAAAAACTCAGTGCATTAAAATAACATGAATTCATTGCCTTAGAATTTTAGAGCTAGAAGTCTGGAACAAATCCCACTTATCTAGTAATCAAGGTACCAAGGGAGAATTCATTTCTTCATCTTTCCCAGTTCCTAGAAGCTTCCAGCACCTAGGCTTATATCCCCATCTTCAAAGTCAGCAGACCAAGTCTTTCATAGATTGTATCACCCTAGCCTTCATCTGTAGTTATATTCCTTTCTAGCTCTGATTCTCTCTTCTGCTTTTAAAGACCCTTATGATTATTGTGAGTCCACCCAGTAGTAAACCAGGATAATCTCCTTATTTTAAGGTCAGTTCATTAGCAACTTTAATTGCATCTGAAACCTTAGTACCCTTTTGCCATGTAACCTGACTTACTCATAGGTTCTGGAATTAGGAGACAGATATCTTGGAAGGGGGAGTATCATCTGCCTACATACAATGGTTTGTTAGAAATGATCATTAGGCAAGGGTAACTTTGGATTTTTATCTCAGGTTGATAGGAAAACATAGAAGGTTGTAAGTACTGGTGTGATATAAATAAATCTGTATTTTTATATAATTAATCCTTGAATCAGAATGTAGCAAGGAACTGAAGATGAAAAATATTGACATTTGAGAATTCGGTAGGAAATAATGAAGCAGCAGGAGTAAAAGTGGAGACAAGGGAGTGGATTGAAGATATTTCAGAGGCAAAACCCTCAGAGCTAATCGGCTACTGGAAAAAGAAGAGGGAAGGTTATGTATTAGTCAACTTTCCCATTGAAGGGACAAAATACCTGGAATTAACAAAGTAGAGGAGGAAGGGTTTATTTTGAATCCCAGTTTCAAAGGATTCAGTCCATGGTTGCTGGTTCCAAAACATGGCAGAAGGGCACACTGGAGGAAGCTGCTTAACTCATGGCATCTGTGAAACATGGAGTCAGAGAAGTACCAGAGAGGAAGGGGACAGGGACCAGATATGTCCCCGATGGTTCCAGGACCTACTTTCTCTAACCAGGTTCCATCTCTTCATAGCTTATTGAGCTATGAATTCATCAGTGGGTTAAGGCATTGATGAAATTAGTATCCTCAGAATCTAATTATTTCCCCAGTCAAGTTGACAAACAAGATTAATGGGCACAGCTTCTCATTAAGCTAGATTTTCTAGTTTAAGTGATTGGAAAGATTACTGATTTGTCTTTACATTTCAATGTGCCTGCAATCTTTGTAGTTCATTTATTTGTTCAAACCACTCATTTGTTCACAAAATACTTGTTCAATATGTACTAAATGCTGGGCTATAATAATAGCATATATCTTGGGAAACATCAATGAAAACGAAACACAAAAATTCCTGCCTCCAAGGAGCTGACCTCCTGGTTGAGGGAGAAATGCATAGCAGACCAATAAATGGTAAATACAGTATAGATTAGAAAGTGGTGCAAAGTACTGAAGAAAGGTAAATGCAGGGTACTTATTATGAGAAACATGGGAGAGGGCAGATTCTATGCCCCAGGTTATCACAGTAAGCCTCAACCAGAAGGTGACATTTGAGCAAAAACTTGGAGAAGCTGAAAGAATTAGCCTGTGGACATCTGGGGAGATACATCTAAGCAACAGCTAATGCAGGACCCAGCAGCAGGAGATGCTTCATGTGTTTGAGGAAAAGAAAAAAGTCTGTATGATTGGAGCAGATGAATGAAAGGGGAAGCAGTAGATGACTCTTCTCCTACCTAAGAGGGAGAAATTGGTTTGAATTGGACTCTGATAAGAAGAAAACAATGAGAGGGAAAGAGAAACTGGAAGGGCTCGCTTCAATCCTATCTGGTTCCCGCTCTGCTTGGAAGTTTAAGCACTTATGGTTTCTCTTAACTCCTGATGTAACCAAGTAAGAGCTCACATTAATTGAGTGGTAATTATATGGCAGGTTCTATGTGAATTAAACCATTTGATTCTCAAAATAACACCATCAGGTAGACAGGGGGATCAGGCTCCCTTTCGTGGCTGAGGAAACTGGTTAAGATGATGAAGCTAGAAAGACTGGGAACCAATCCTAAACAGTCTATCTCCAAAGCCCTCTCATGCGGCTATGGCTCCCCCATACCCTGGACTTCAAGTAGCTGAAGAACAAAAGAAAGAGTCATTTCTGTCTAAAAACCCTGTGTTCACTGATCCCTCAAATTTACCATTAATATTTACCATTATCTCTCAAATAAGCACTGTGGGAAACTTGGATGAGTGATATAATTCCTTGTACCTTATGGTAAATTAGTCATCCATCTATCCAACCATCCATCCACAAATGTACCCATCCATCCATCTGTTCATCTACCCAACCATGTATGCATCCACCTTTCCACCTGCCCATCCATCCATCCATCCATCTATTCATCATCTATCCATCCACCGACCCATCCACTCATCCATCTATCTATCCACCCACCCATCCACCCACCCATCCATTCATCCACTTACCCATCCATCTATCCATCCATCCATCCTACAAGCGTCCTTCAGCACCTAAATGCTAAATTCTGGAATAGGGCTTTTCTCCATGATAAGAAGAACTTGCCACCAGGAAACTGTGTGCTAAAAGAGAAAAGTGGGGCTGTAAGAAGAAATTTCCCTTACTTGAAGTTTTGCTTCAGAAGACATTCACATTTATCACTTGGTAACCATTAAGTCACCACACGGTATCATAATGCTCATCCTTTCTGCTAGATAACTCTCCCTCCACAGCTAATTGCCTTACATCTATAGCCTAGTTCTTGTCAGTTTTGTCACTCTGTTATTACATACAGTAATGGTGTGTAAGATATTAGCCTGTCATTATATATAAATGTGTCTAAGGAAAACTCATTTCCAAGAATCATTTTTGAAAATGAATTCAGCAGAGGTAAAAGCTTATTTTCTGTCTCCAAGGACAACATAAGTAACTCTGAGGCTTAAGGTGGATTTTATGCCCTATAGGAATACCAAAGCCACAAATACATTTGGGAATGTTATACAAAGCCCAGGAAAGAGTTAAGCTAGACACAGGGAAAAGCTTTTGTCCCTACTAAATATGCCATGCCTTGATGATAGGAACAACCCAGCCCTTTCCCCCAACCTACCATTCTTCTATTTATTTTATTATGGTTAATAACATGTGACCAGAAAATCATTTTTACTATTTCCCCTTCAGTGCCATTAGGTTTAATTTCCTTATTTCAATAATAGAGCATGGGTACCTTATCTGACATTAGAACATTTTCTTCCAGTTACCTATTAAAGTAACAGTTTAATTTATTACAAAATAAATATTTCACACAACTCTCCCAATCCAGGGTTTGGGATAGCTTCTAGAGTCAAACATTTTTGTGTGCCAGTACTTCCCTAGTTTGTTTCTGATCACTCTCTCACCATGGAGGGTAAATTATGCAAGCAGAGGGCTTTTATCCCTAGAGCAGTGTGTGCACAAGGCAGGTGTTCAATATTGTGCGTCAGATGACCAACACGATGTCCACCCTTACTTCTGATCATGGACAGAACAACCTCATCATTTTTCTACATGAAGAATTTGTATATGAAATGGGAAGGAAAAGGATTTAATTTAAATGTTAATTCACCAAAAAATCGGTTAGCTTTCGGATACTTTTTAAATTTTAACTGCCTCAAGCATTTGTTAAAGAGCTGCTGTCTATAAGGAGTTCTACTTTGGGTGCTGAGGGCAGAATAAAGGTGATGCAGGGACTGTATCTGCCGTGAAGGGGTCTCATACAATAGTCTACTGCGAACCTGGTGATTATCTGCAGAAGGAAGTCAAAGTGACCTCCACTCCCTCGTTCCCTTCCCCTCCACACTCTTCAGTATTCAATGGCGCCATTTGTCTGACACTTTCATGACAAAGATCCAATTATGGGCTCTGGAGCCAGATTCCCTGAGTTCGAGTCCTGACTCAATCAAATACTGTGTTACCTCTGAGATTTTGGGCAATTTGCCTTTTGTATACCACATTTTGTTCATTTGTAAAATAGGAATAAAGACTGAATTAATCTTGCAGAGCTGTTCTGATGATTAAGTGAGCTCGTCTTTGTGAAATAGTTAGGACCAGAACTGGCAGAGTATAATCGGTCCATCAATATTAGTATATTATTGCCACTTTGTGATAGGCTATATTTCGCTCAGCTGTTTTGAGCTACTATTCATGCCTATTGTTGTGTGCTTTAAAATCCAAGTATCTTTATTACTTTTTAGAATGCTACATGGTCATCAGAAAAGATTTAAATTATATAGAGAAAGACAATATTTCTATGCAATCCTATCCCAAAGATAAGCATGGTTCAAAATTTGGCAAATTTTCCATACAATAATTTGCCTAATAATGTATGGATACACTTCCAACATAAATGCGTTGCTATACTGTCCCACAAATAGCTCTTTTATTAATGTGCTAAAATCATCCATTTGCATCAATATTAAAAGATCTGTAGCATATATGTTTAATTTTCTTAATGGACATGTGTACTATTTGCTGCTTATACAGTGTTTGTAAAGATTGGAGCTTCAGTGATCAAGCTAAACTACACACTTCTTGTTTTGTTTTGTTTTGTTTTTTGCAGTACCAGGGATTGAACTCACAGCCTCGCACCTGCCAGGCAGGTGCTTAGGCCACTAAGCCAAACTCCCAGCCCATCACACTTTCTTTTTTAAGAGTACATATTTCTTGAAGGGACTACCACTGACTATCTTTCTAGTGCTCTGCAGACAGAAATATCTAACTGAACATGTATTTATTGATCATTTTAAGGGAACTGAACAAGCTGTAGAAGTGAGCTTTAACTGTAGAAAGTTCTATTTCTAAACTATTGCTAAGCATTCTAAAAAAGATTTGAATTTGCATGACACAAGTATTTTTCAGGGTTGCTGTGAGGATAAACTAAGCTAAGGTATTTAAAGTGCCCAAAGTTTACTGAATTTCAATCCATGCTGGCCCTCACTACCGTCAGGATGCAGTTAACAGCAGAGTTTAGCCATCATCGGTCTGCAATGACTTCATCATCACCCAGAGCTGGTGCAGCAGATGGTCTCTAGCACGCGCCCTGTGCTCTACAGTTCTATTCTTTAGGAACTTGATACTACACTAAGGATAATCAAGAGCATGGAAATAAAAGCGTGGAATAACTGCTCATCCTGACCCTTCCAACAGCCGATAATTACCCACACGGTGTTTGTTAATTAATGTGAAAGGTTAAAATGTGCCTAATGGGGTAAAGGAGTGGCACTTACAATTAATATTTCATTACTTAATTCAGTTTGCCCACAAAAAGGAGAGACTAGGTAGGAGAGTAACAAAAAGCACAGCTGAACGTGGAAAAGCAGGAGAATGAATGATTGTTGAATAGGATTTGGTGCCTCTCTTTATTCAGTCTCTTAACCTTGATATTATTGACATTTGGAGACATAAATCTTGTCAAGGAGGGCTCTGCAGCACATTATAGGGTGCTTAACAGCATCATTAGCCTTTGCCAACTAGACGCCAGTAACTTCACCTTCCACCAAGTTTTTGTACCCCAAAAATGGTTCCAAACGTTGTCAAATGTCTGTAAGAGGCTAAGTACCCCACTGAGAACCACTGATACAAATATATGTGTATATTTTTGTATAGCATTTTACACTTTGCAAATACATTTAATATTCATAACAGTTGTGTGAGCAGGGAGAGTAGATACTCTTCCCATTTTACAGACAGGGGAGTCATAACCCTCTAGTATTAAGTATAGCATGAAATAAAAATTCACATTTTGAACCACTGAGATGGCATTGTGGGTAAGATTAGAAGAAAATGGTCTATGTGTTTTATAAAATAAGCAATCAAAGCTTTTCCCCCTTACTTGAGGACCACAAAAGTAATGATGAGGCAACCACCGTCAAAGAGGATGCCCCTAAATGAAAACAAGTGTGAGATGCAGCCGTGTGATTCAGAGTTAATTTTGGGTTGAATTCATTAGCTGTAGAGATAATGGTTTGAAGAAAAAATTGCCTACTCCTGCAGAGTTAGAAAATGAAATAGCATGTGAATAAATGACTCCAGTAACTATGATGATATATCTTGAGGAAGTATGAGCCTCCCACCTATAAAACCCTTCCATTAATTAACATTGTTATGTGGTGATGCAAAGAGGATTAAAATAGGTAAAAGCTGCAAAACCAACAGGCCTAAGAATCCATGTCTTGAAGAATAAGGAAACTGACTGAAGACAAGGAATTGTAATCTATAGACATTTTAAAAAGGGAGGTTTGTAGATGCCCAAAAGAGCTAGAAAATCAAGGAGATGGGAAATAAGGTGAGGAACTATGAAAATACACCAAGGTCATCAACTCTCAAGCTGAACCCAAAGCGTCACAAACAGACTTCTATTAATTTGCACCTGTCACGTCACTGGTGGTGTAGCTATCAACACGGCTGCTTATTTTTGTTGAGGCCTTTTATTATATCAGAACTCAGGTTTGTAGACAGTGAAAATGTCATCACGTTAAAACCAATCTGCTTCACATGTGTGAGATAATAGGATTTGAGGTTAATGAGCTCATGTCTGGGATATCGATCCAAATGTGAATAACTTGTAATTGGCCATCGTTCAGTGCCAACTTATAGCCAGCCTGGGCAATATGAATAGGACTCTTTATTCACTGAAATAACTACAGAACCACAAAAAACAAAACTTACTCACAGAACTGGACAATTGCCAAACAGCATCCCCCTCTTCCTTCCTCTCCCCTCACTTCTCTCCTTCCAACTGAATACTAAATTGCTAGAAGAATGTAAGATAATGCATAGGCTATCATAAATTCTTCACCCATCAGGTATGCAGAATGAAAATACTGTGATTTAAAATATGAGGAGGGGCCTTCCTTTTTACCAGAAAACATCATTTTATTATTTTACCACCACAAACCCAGGTTTTGAAAGACTTCATCTCTAGGTATCAAGGTTATTTAAAACAAAGTTTTTCTAAGTAAAGCCCATTTAGCTCTAATTTCCTACAATTCCATTTATGGTACCACCCTTGTAGGTGCAGATATTTTCTATAGAATTTTATCCATAAATGAAAATATTATCCATTATTAGCACTGAAAATTTGTCCATTTAACTATCATTGAACTGAACTCCAATGGATACTAGGACTGGTAAGTTAACTGAAGGAAGGAAAAACATCAGAGTACAGGAGGAGTTGGGCAGAAGCATCAAAGCACTGTACTGGACCCCCTGAGAAGCCAAAAGCAGTAGGTTTAAGAGCAAAATGTAATGGACAGAGTGTGGGACATAGAATTGGGTTTGAAAGCTACACTTAGTCATGTATTTGATGTATAATAATCTGTAAGCCCTCAAAACTCTCTGCGCCTCTGTCCTTCTATCTAGGTATACTAATATTAGTATGTGAATAATAATTATTATGTGAATTGAAACAAAGATGATTGTTAAAGTACTTAGTAGGTACTCAGCGAAAACCAGTTTCCTTCCTTTTCTTCAGTGTTGCACAAGTTTATCTTGTACTGGATAATACAGTAATTGCTATTAACTGAACTGATAGAACATCAAGCATTTTATTTATTTATTTATTTTTAAAAGAATAAAACCAAATTTCTTCAAGCATTTTTAAATTAAAGTATTAAAAAAATGGGCACAACATCTGACCACACAGTAAAACTGTTTTACAGTGTGGCTACATTCATCCATAATTCACATAAAACACTAAACAGCTAGGTAAATCCTTACTTCTGGTGCTGTAGATTAGGCATGGTATACTCTTAGCTCCAAAAGTCACACTCTAATCATGAGAATCAGACTAAACCTGAAGTCCCAGCAAAGAACCTGAAGCAGGGTTTGCAACCTTCTGCACAAAGACCAACACTAGGGGGAGACGCTCTCCCTTCTCAGCTAAATACTATTTGCAAATCCTCTTTCTCAATCACCACAAGACTGTAGGCACAGAACATAAATAGTATCAAGTTCAATAATTGATTAACAGAGATGTCACTTGTGGGACAGAATGAATGGAACCCAACAATGTGACAAAAAATTATCTTCTCAAAATCATTCCAAAAAATCTAAAAAAAGTTAAAATGTCAAAGGTCTTAATTCACTAGTGTTATCAAATATCCATCAAGTTTTTTCATAATCATAATAATTTGATATTCTTTGCTATAAAGGTGATATTTAATAATATCAGTGGTGACATATTGATAGTACTGATAACAGAAAAGTAATTGTAATACCTAATTGTACAAAATTTTATGTGCCCTTTAAAAAAATATTCTTCCAGCAATCCAGTGAATATGAATTAACTCCACTTTTCTGTCAGAAATGTTAAGGCATAGAAAGAATCAATGACCCAAAAAGCAATATGAAATAGTGGTTAAGAACGGATTGCAGAATCAGATTGATTAGGCAAGTCTCAAATCTACCAGTTAGTAGCTGTGTAACTTAGCAAGCTAATTATCTTCTCTGTTCCTTATTTTCCTCATTTATAAATGAGAGTAACAATAGCACCTACTTTCACGGATTGTTGGAGAGTTAAATGAGTTAATAATACATGTAAAAGACTTATAACAGTGCTTGGCACATAGTAAGCACATAGCCATTACAGGACTCAGAGTCACATATTTATTTAATAAACTATAGATCAATGACTTGTATCAAGCACTGTAATAGTCCTAGAGAAAAGTGAAGGAAAGACCTTATAGTTTTTTGGGACGACGATGTGAAATTCTTGTAAGTGTAACATGTGGTTCTCGTGATAGTAACGAGTGACAAATTTCATGGCAGAGGAGGTAGATGCACAGCGCTCGGCAGGGGGGGTTTGGGGCCATGAAAGCTCCGTGCATGCCAGAGCCCAGACTGGAAGCTGACTACCCTTTAAACTTCAGCAGCAGCAAAAAGCATCAACATTTCTGAAGCTATTTTCGAGGCTTGGGCGTGAGGAAGATCCCATGAATTGTGATACCTAGTCTTACCTTGGAAGTATTCTGGGCAATTCTCCTAGCTCTTGTATTTTTATTTTCAGACACATAAAACATCAATCACTCTGGTTACTCTAAGAAATAAATAAATCATGATAGGGGCTTCCATTGTTTGTGAAAAATGCACAAAGGTGTGAAAACCTGGTGGTGAGATCAATGGGTAACTGTCAGCTACCTGTCTTCTTAGAAGAGATCATGTTACATTACCATGTGGCCTATAGTAGGAAAAAATTAATAAACTCATTTTAATTCAATGGAGAACACTTATTTGTATAATGTGCAAACATTTCCATCCTGAACTGATATAATCCAATGAAAATAAAGTAAAATTTCCCATTATTTTCTCATTGCAATAAATTAGAAAAGTACAGAAAGCATAAAGGATTAGAAAAGTCACTCATAATTCCAACACCACTGTCAAGATTATGAAATGCTTCCTTTCAACCTTTATGCACTGTTTTTCTTACAATAATTGTGATTATTTCACATAATCCTAAGGCAACAAAAATAATTTTTAAAAGTGGTGGTATAGGAATATTAGGTATCATTTACTCCTCCCAAATCCTCAGGTTATACTGCATGGCTTTCCACCACACCACGCCAACCCATTCTACCATGATCTCTTGCTGTACCCAATTCTGCTATGCTGTAAAATTGGGTCTTATTCATCTGTACCCCCATTACTCTACAAGTTTCCTGGCACATAGTGAATTGTCACTACCTTTTTTGTGGGCGGGGGTATGTATTAAATTAAACTTGTTTTTGAAATAGTGCAACCCTATTACTGCCTTTGCACATAGCAGGAGTCTTGGTTTAGTTCTCTCATTTCATAACCAGCATAGTTAAAGGACAAAGGTTTCCATGCATAAGACTGAATGACTGCAAACAAAACAAAACAAACAAACAAAAGCAAATGACAATAGAAGCTGACATATTCTGTAATTCCATCCCTTGAAGATAACCACTATTCATAAAAGAGAGACTTCCTTCATGTAATTTGCATACATGGGATAATATCAAAACATTCTTTTTATCATGGACAGATTCTTAGACTGTAGTCTTTTATAAAAGCTCCTCCTTCCCTCTGTCCTCTTCTCTCCCAGACATCATTCTGCTCCACCCCAAAACCTACATAGCCAGTGCTGACGACCAGTACGAATCTTCCCTTGACGTTTTTTGAACTGCTAAGAACACAAAGAGCCATAAATAAATATACGGAGTGGGATTGTCACTGTTTTTCAAACATGAACTTATACTACAGCTACACTTTCCTAGATCTTTCTTTTCGGTCTTAACAATTTATTACAGAAATACATCATGTCAGATGATTTTGATCTACTTCCTGTGAAGTGGGCCTGTGGTCAGATGCCGTGCTGTGCGGGATTCTACAGCTGTGGATCAGATGCTTGGTAAGCTCCTGCATGGATGTCGACTGAAGCTTCATGATAGGAAAGGGAAACCTGCAGCAATCGTAAGTACCTATCCCTATGAGAGCAAACCTCTGGACCTTCCAGGATGAAAGGGGTTCATTGTTCTTGAATTGCCATGAAGGCTGTGACAGTCTTCTTGAGAATTCACATCCAATCTTTTCCTCCCAAGTTCCTGACCAACCAAGCTGGTAGGCTGTTGGCCTCTGCCCAGCCGTCTAAGAGCCACCCTGCCAGTGAGTTTGCCTTGTCCTCTGAGGTTCTTGTCAGTGTCAAATCCCATGTCCTGAGAAAGTTCCCGAAAGTCAGTGACTCCTTGTTCATCCTGTTTCATGTTCTGCCTCTTTGATTAAGTCTCAGCAAAATTTGTTCCCAGGCATACCTCCGTGGTCCCTGCCAGTGAGAGTTAATCTTCATAGTTCCTTTAAGGTATAATCTCTGTCCTTCCTTATCAGGTCTTGAATGTCCCCAGCTGGTTTCTGCTGGAATTTGGCACTAGTTATCTCATTGGCTTTTTTCTGGAGAGGGAGTAGGGGTACCCCCTTAGAGGGATACCAGTTTCCTTGTGGAGGCAAGGCCTGGGCAGTATCTAGGCACCAATGCCCTCTAAGTGCTGGTTATCCCCACTGCATTTTAAATATGTGAATCATCAAGAGTATTTCCATCTACTTAGGTCACCTCTGGCAAAATTTTTAGCAATTGGGTTTCCACCTCATGCCGGGGACTGGCTGTGCTGTACTCATTACATGGCATGGTAGGCTAAGTAGAATAACGACACTCTATCACCAGAACCTGTGAATATGGTTTCTTACACTGGGACAAGGGCTTTGGAGATGAGATTAAGGTAAGGACTTTTGAGATAACTTTATCCTAAACTGAATGGGTACACCCAGTGTAATCATGAGAGCCTTTATAAGTGAAAGAGGGAGATAAAAAGAGTTCAAGAGAGAGAAAGGGAGAGATTTAAAGATGTCATGATATTGGCTTTGAAGATGGAGAAATGGATTTTACCCAAGAATGCCGGAGGCCTCTAGAAGATAGAAGATACAAGGACACGGATTCTCCTGAAGGAACAATGCCCTGCTGACACCTTGATTTGAGCCCAGTGCAACCCATTTTGGACTTCCAGCTTCTAAAATTTTAAGATAATATATTTGTCTTATAGTAAGCCATTAAATTAGGGCAATTTGTTACAGTAGCAAAAGGAAGCAAATACAACGGAGTAGGGTCCTCCTTGCCACCAGCAAATGATCTACCACCACCCCCAAACCCATACTACTGCCTGCTTCTTCAGATCACTCATATAACCAACTATATGGGTTTCAGTCCATAGTCAGTAGGCTCCAAGGCAGGGCAGCACGGCAGAGAGCATCACAGAGGAGAAACAGCTCATAGCATGGCTGCAGGAAGCAGAGAGGAATCAAGGGAAGAGGGAGGGAGAAAGACCTTCCAGGTCACGCCCCCAGGGACCCACCTCCTCCAACCAGGCTTCACCTTCCAAATCACATTTAGCTGTAAACTCAGTGAACTAATCCACAGGTGAGTATCATGCCCCCATGATCCAATCACCTTCTCAAAGCCCCACCTATGAGCACATGAGGCTTTGGGGGGACGTTCAGGTATAAACCATAACAGGGTAAGTGCTGCTGCAGGTGCGAAGGTGTAGTAGCTAAAGGCTGCCAACCAATGATGCTTCAGACAGTCAGAAGGGAGAGCTGAGAGCCCACCTCCACAGTCACACACTGCCCAGTCCTACCCAACTCATTGCCCCAGCATAGAAAGCCCTTAAATGCTTTTCCTGTGATGAAATTTTACAGCTAAGGTTCAAGTAGAAATGTTTAAAGTGACTAGATGAAACACATTTCTTATTAGCAAATTTAAAATTAGTTAATTATTTAATTAGGGTATTGAAGCTCAGACTTTCACACTGAGCCCCAGCTATTCCCCAACCCCTTTTGAGACAGGATCTCACTTAGCTGCTAAGTTGCCCAGGTGGGGCTGGAGCTGGCAGTCTTTCTGCTTCAACCTCTGAATATGCCGGAATTCTAGACGTGTGTCATGCAGACTGTGCTGCTAATTAACCAAAGCCCCCTCAGAGGAGCAGAGCCTTAGCCACTGAGCTAACCAAATGGCTAAGAAAATATCAGTGCACATGATCCCTACAGGTAAGTGGATCCCCAAGGGAAAAAGGGACAGACTAAGCAGCACATACCCAAATACTGACCCTCTAACTTACAAGTCAGATAATTCACTGCTCCTCAACAGTTGAAGAGTTTAGGAGAATGAAGAGAAAATAGGATTTTCTTCAAATGAAACTTTCTCCTCATGGGAAAAAAATTTTAGAAGAGGGAAATAATACCCTTCTTTATCTGATAGCTGGAACAAGTGTCCTTCAATTATATGATATCATATATTGCCAGATTGCTATCCAAAAAGCTAAAATATCGACGTTGAGAGGAACTTCTTTATCCATAGAGCATTAGGTAATTTCACTCTTAGGATTTCTTCAATTTTGATGGGTAACGAATATTTCATCTTTATTTAATCTGCATTTGCCTAGCTGCTGGGGAGTTGGAGCAGCTTTTTACATGTCATCTGTCTTTACAGTGTATGGACTGTCTGCTTAGTCCATTTGACTATTGGCCTGTTTGAGTTTCTTTTGCTAATGTTTGTAGAAGTTGTGTACACATTGCAGATATGAACTCTTTATCTACTATACACATTGCAAATATTTTCAACCTATTTTTTGCTCATTTTAAAGGCATATTTTATCAGACAAAACACTTAAATTCTCATAAAGTCAAATATATTTATCTTTTGTTTTATAGTTTCTGGGTTCCCTATCTTTGTTTACATGATTTCCCTGTCTCCACATTTTTAAATACAGTATCCTAAATTTGCTTCGATGAGTTTTACTATTTTACTTTTACATTTACTGTTTCATCTGCCAGAAAATTAGTTTTGTATTGTTTCTCACCATGAAATAATACATGTTTCTTGTAATCATTTTAGGAACTCTTACATAACAAACAAGAAAAAAATTTAATTATTCACAATTCTCTACCTTCCTAGTATATAAACCTTGCAAATATATCTACGCTCCTGTATCTTTCTGGTTTTCTTTCCAACACAGTGCACATGGTCTTAATTTTTTTAAGTTATATTGTAAATTTTGTTATATAACTTGCTTTTGTCATTTACAATATAATCAGAACAATTTTTCAAAGGTACCATCATTTAAACCCATATTTATGGACATTTACATTTGTTTTCAATTTTTTTGCTATGATAATGTCCATGATGCTGCCTCTCATTGTTTTCATTTTTTTGAAAAACTTACTCATTTTCAAGCATGCATCTTTGTTCAATTTTATTTTCATAGCATATCTTGAGCATGTGTTCAATTTTAATAACATCTAAAAGCACCCATTTAAAAATAGGTAAGGAGAAGAAAAGAAAGTCCATTTTTTTTCTTTTTCCCCTTGGGTCACCATATTGAGACATACCTAAATTAAACAGTGGATTTGGAGCCACCTCTAAAACAGAAAGAGCTCTCCAGAGTGCCATTGGTATTTTAGGAATTGTTTCTAAAGAACATCAATTAAAAGAGTTCAGAATTGAAGAATTCGGAAGTTAAAAAAATAAGCAGTAAATACAGCATTGGGGAAATCTCCAAGTGGAAGGATCCAAAAATCCCAAAGCACCAGCAGTCAAGAATCAATAGGGCAAGGACGCCAGTTGGTTTAATACCACCACCACCTACATGCCAAGAAGCTAGTTCTTTTGGAAGGACATAGACATAAATCAATAAATCATTCACTCCAGGATTTTTCTAGAATTTTAAGGCAGAGAAATGAATGGGAGAAAGAGTAAGAATGAGTAGAGGAAGGAAAAATTCAAATCAAGAGCATAGAGCATATTTCTTATTATACAACAATTTTAAAATAAATTTGAGCCAGGGATATAGCTCAACAGTACAGTACCTGCCTGGCAAGTGTGAGGTCATGAGTTCAATCCCCCCATACAAAAAAAAAAAAGAAAGAAAGAAAAAGAAAAGAAAGAAAGAAAGAAAAAGAAAAATATTAATCTGAATATTTGTGAAAAGTAATGTAAGTGTAACGAAAGTGCACAGACTCCTCCGTTGTCAAACATATTTCTTTTTGACTTTGAAATTCATTGTCCTTGCTCTTTTCTGTGTCTAACTAAATCCCAAACAGGAGAAGAAAAAAAATTATCATTGATCTCTAGTCAACAAACCATGTAATATGAAGTTAAGTGGGAGTTTAAGCTCAGCTAGTCTGGTTCCAGTGTTGTACCACCGGGGAAGGTGAGGGCTGGAAAACAGAAGTAATGTGCCAGAGATCGTACAGCCAATCACCTGCTAAGCTGGGGTGGAAGCACAGACTTTCTGTCTGTGAGCTAAGAGCTCCCGCTGTCTGCTCACAAGTCAGCAACCACGTGGCCATACTCATTGTGGCACTTTGTGGCCGTCAGTAACACACACAATTAGAAGGCAGTGGATTGAAATTTACATGCATGTGTGGAAAGCAATTATTTGAACACTAATACCAGTCGTCTGGCTATTCTGTAACCTTCGATGTCCACATGTGAAGACCTGAGTGATAAAAGAGGCCCAGCAGAGCGCAGGGCTACTCTGCGGCACTGGTTTCCCAGAGTGTCACCATGGCCTGCCCTTTGCCCCACATCCAAGAAGGAGTAAGAGTGGCACAACCTGCATGGTGGGTTTTTTTTTTTTCTTTTTGCTTCTTTTGTTTTCAACACATGGTTGCTGAAGTAGTGGCCTTAACTACCCTTCCTCTGAGGGAAATTTTGTATTTAAGAGCCAAATTGAAACGCTCAAAATGATAGGATCAAAGACAGCTTTTATTAGCTAATTAAAACTATTATTATTTTAAAAAGACATCTCTTGGTTCGATACTTTTGTTTTAGGTTTAAAGTTTTAAAAGATTAGGGAGGAGAAAAGTGGGTGGAGCCTGGGGGAAAAATTCTTGACTTTTTCCAACATAACACTTGTCCCATCTATAGCAGTCTCAATACCCTGGGAGTTTCTGCTTAGGACCTGGCTTGCTAGATACAATTTCACTCTCTTTCCCCTACTACCATTGATAAAACACCCTCATTGGTATCAAATGTGGGTATTTTTAAATAAAATCTGATACAGAAGTCAGGCTTCATTAGTTTAGAAACTGAAATTATTTTGACTGTATGACATGTATTTATTATTACTAATAATAAAATCAATCTTCTGCAAATTGGAAGACAACAAAGAGATGAAGGTAGGGGGAATAGAAGGAAGCAGGGGATATGAAACACATTAAGATGTGTTATGTATATGTACCAACTCCCACAATGAATGCAATCATTATGCACTACAAAAATATACTAATAAAAATTAAAAACTAATAAGAAGGACAAAAACTGGTCAAAATTATTCTAGTTGTAAATTAATTACATGCAACAGTACTTTATTTTAATAGCAATAACAAAGTTGATTGGAAGAAATCATTTTAAAGTGCTTACTAGGGCACTTGATGCACAGTGTTATGACTTGTGTCTAGATGTCCCCTCAAAGCCCCATGTGGTCATAGATGGGACTTTTTCAGAGGTGGCTGTATCTAGAATGTGTGATGCTAGAATTGATTCATGGTACAATGCTAGGATCAAGGGCACTAGATTAAGGACATGAGTGCTACCTGCCCTGAGTAGCCTGGATAAGATACAAAGGATAGAAAGAGCTATGGTCTTCCCTTGCTTGCTTTTGCTGTCTTGTGTGTGCAGTGAACTGTTTCTCCTCTGCCATGTGCCACCTTTCCTTGGAGCCATCAACTATGGACTGAAACCTCTACAAACTGTAAGCTAAACAAACTTCTCATCCTT
>RJWM01004507.1:0-100789 GCA_004363535.1 Dasyprocta punctata | reverse complement strand
TATATCTGGCTGTTATGGTTGATACATTGTGTCAACTTGAGAAGGTCAGAAGTTTAACTGAGAGATTCAGCAGGAAGCCAGTGTTCTTACTTTGTAAACATCCTCATCCTGTGCAAAGGAAGGCAAGGAGATTTGTGAATGCTACAACCATCCTGGGGGGTGTCCTGTGTACAATATAAGGGAGGAGAAGAGGCTTACTCTTGCCTCTTTTACTCTGGCTGCTTTTGCTCAGCTGCTGCCTTGAAGTGTTGCCCCTGTACCATGCTGCCCTACGTTGGAGCATTATGGACTGAAACCTCTAAAAGCTGTAAGCTAAATAAACCTTTCCTTCCCTAATTTTGAGTGTCAGGTATTTTGTCTCAGCAATGAGCGAAAAGTAACCAAGACACTGGCTTATAAATGACATTTTGGAAATGTGTTTGAAAACTTGCCTCTCAACATCATGTAATTCTCAGAAAGATGAAGGTAAGGCTTTTGGGGAAGAAATCCCCTAGAGTTTTATTCTCTTGTCTTGTCTGGATTTTAAATAACTCTTGAGGATTATGATAGTAGTAGAAAATATTTGCCAATGACTTTCATGTTGAAACAGAATGACAGAATGAATTACGATTTATCATTGACTGGGGATGAGGTGTTTTTTCTATGGCATATTGAAAAACAAATATTCTTTAATGCCAATTTTTAAAAGGTAAAATGTCAGTAGGAATTTTTATAGTCCACCTCTATGTGTATTCTAGAAAATAAGTTACCGTGATCTTTATGGCTAGTCAAAGGCTTTCAATAAAACACAAGTGGCTTTGATTTCCAATTTGCGTTTGCTATGAAGTGAAAAGAGACACATTTAGCTTCATGGAGAGCAAGCTTCCCTAAAAGATAACCATACTGCATTGATGTAGTACATTAAGAGTCATCTAGAGACTGTTTGCAATTATGATGAAGGATTATGGTAATAGAAGTGTGTGAGTCAGTACTCCTCCAAACAGCACTTATATGAGCAAATCATTTAGAGAAAGCATCTCTGAAAGGATGGATTTTGGCTGATACTTTGGGGTCTTCTATATGTCTAGAGTTTTGCATCTGAATCTGGATTTTGCTTTTTCTTCTGCCTGCTCAATTTTCAAGAATAGGGCAGGGGAGTTAGCTCAGTGACATAAGTGCCTGCCTGGCAAGCACAAGGTTGAGTTTGATCCCTGGTACAAAAACAAAACAAAACAAAACAAACAAAAAAACAATTTTCAAGAATAAAAACAATTTCTTCCCTTGTACGATCTTCTTGGCAACACGAGATCATCCTTTCCATTTTTGAGTCCCCAGACTACTGTCTTACCATTAGAACCCTTAGCAGATTGTCTTGAAATTGGTTGCTCATCTGTCTTGTTGCTTGCTGAATTCCTGAGGGTGACCCTGTTGCTTCTGCTTGCTTTAAGTCCTTATACTTAGCACAGTGGCTGGCATGTAGTGTCTGGATTAATGAAAGAGAAATCACATGTTGACAGTATGTGCAAACTGCCCTGTGTGTTTAACGAGGTGGCAACTCTTATCTTTTGGAAGAGTTCAAAAAGTAATTTGGATAACCTTTGGATAAATGGCTTATTCAAATGCCCAGGCTCACAGTGATTTCAAACGTGGTGACTCTGCTTGTTACCACCTCTCTAATGACAAAAGCCCTCTTTTATAGCTCTCAACATTCCTCTACTCAATACTATTGACTCCATCTGTTGCCTGACCTTCTGTATTTGCTGTTTCATAATATTGAAGACAATTGCCAGATGAAGGTAAAGAATTGAAAGATGGTGGAGGATCAGGGAGAGAAACGTGGAGTAAAGGAATTAGATTTCTTTTTCATCAGTTCAAAAACGATTCTATATTATGCCTTGGGGAGAAAAAGATTAATATTTGTAAATGTTTATCATTGAAATAGAGATCAAGTGTTAACTTTTATGGGGCAAAGCTAGTAAAAATCTATGAGAACTATCCCTATAGCAACCAGTCCCTTGAACGTTTCCTTGTAATTTTCAAATGCGCCTAATTTGTTTTTTTATTTTATTTTTTGTTTAAGAGAAAAAGACACAGAAAAGAAAAGCAAAAAGCAAAAGAGACAAACACACAACAACAAATCCAATACAATAACATTTTAGCTTTACAAAACAAAATGATAGGAATTTAACAATGGTTGTAATATTGGATATCGGTACCTTCAAATGGGTTGTTTAGCTTAACAAATATAGACATGTAAAATTGATCTAATTTGAAATCTAGGAAGTTTCCATAGGCCAGGAATGATTTTTCCAGTTACTGTTCTTCCTGTTGACCAGGAGTGTTGACAAGGTCAACAAAGCCCTTTTACTCTGTCTTGTCCTACCTGGGGCCAGGCTATGCCATGTTGATGAATTTAAATTGATGATATTATGCCATGACATTGTGTCAATATGCGATGATGTGTTGTGATGGCACAGCGTCATCACGTGGTGACGCAACATCATGACGTAAGATGTTACACCGCCAGTCAATGAAGTGATTTCAGGAGGCTTTAAAATTGTGCGATAAATCTACAGTTATTCAAGTAAGGTTTGAGATGTTAGGTAGCATGGCATCTGAACTGTAAATTACAGGTTAAAAAATGTTTCTTGGCTTGAATTGTGACTCGTTTCTACTTGCATATGTGTCCTAGAAATTGTAACTTTAGTTCTTGCAGAGGTTTAGAAATCAAAGCAATTCAATCAATAGTCCTCCTACCACAACACAGGTTCTGTCTATATTCACTCTCTTTTGCCTCTGGAATATAAGCTGGAGCAAAATTTAAATATTGTTTCAAAATGTGATTCAGAAAATATAATATACTCTTAATTTGCATATTTGTTAAAATTACTTAGAGTCTCAGAGCTTCATATAAAATGATTTATAGTTGAAATTATATTGTAACTAATATATTTTATATGCATACATTTCATAATAATATTCTGACACTAAGATTCCAATATTATAAATGTGTTTAAAGTTAGGAGAAATGATTTGTAAATAGTGTGTGTGTGTGTGTGTGTGTGTTGTGCGTATTGATCTGGGAAAGTCTTGTATCTATTTTGTGCCTCAATTTTATCTTGAAAATGAAATCAACACATTGTTTTCTAATTTTACCTGGATATTGTGTAAGCAAATGATGGAGTGTAAACGTCCTTTGGGTTCTTTGGAACAACTGTTATGCAAGTTTAGGGTAATATTGAATATCTTTCCAGAGCCTCATAGACTGTATTTAAGAGCTTGACATCAAATGAAAGGAACACTTGTTAAGTTATAACTAAGGCATGCTTTATTTTTAATACATTCCTTTTCCCCCTTGATTACTTCATTTTTAAATTTGTGTATTCAGAAATGAATTAAATATGAATGTAAACAAGACTGTACACACAAGATTTCATTTGTGATATTTACATTTTTGCTAACTCCTTCTGTCCTATGAATGTGTTTTTGAATAGTGAAAGGAACTTTACAACCCATATTATGGAGGGTATAGTCTGAGTAGAGGTTCAAAGTCCCCTTGTTCCCATTTAGCTTTGGCTGATCATGATCCAGTGAATATTGAAAAAGCCTGAAATGTGGCAAAGGTTCTTCGTTATTTCTGATTTTCCATGGTGAAATGGAGAGATTGTTTTGTTGTTTTAAAATTCACATTTGCTTCATCACTCATTCTGTAACTCTGGTAAAGAATGCACTGATATTTCTAGCCTTCTGAAAGTGATACGTGACTTTTTGATGGAGTTTGAAATGGTGGCTGATTACTTTTGAATACTGAAGCACTACTGGTTGACGATTCACATCTGCAGCAGAGAAAAACAATTAGCAAATTTGTGAATTATCTTTGGTTTACACATTAAACAAGCAGAGTAATTCTTTATAACATTAACCAGCAGGCTGTGGCTTGATTACAGGATATTGTTGCTTATTAATAAACGAGGCTATTTTTAGATATTGCCAATGCCTGTGCATCTTACTTGCTTATTTATTTATTTATTTATTTACTTTTTTTTTCACAGCTTAGTTGCATTATGTGCCTGTCTTCAGGACCACCTACATAATCTTTAGGGCATGGTATTAAAAGTTATTGCGACTTCTAAGACTTGAGAGTAGAACACTGGACCAAGTATACAGTGCATATGAACATGGGGCACTGGACAGCTGCAAAGGCTGTGCACTCACATGGCCCTGCCAATCTTCAAATTGGAGCGCTGCGTCCTATGGGCTGATTCACAATTTCTGTAATTGAAGGCCTGTTTGTGTGATCTTTAGCTTTAGTCAGATACTTTCAGGTGAGTTTTGAGTTGATTATAATACTTTTATTTTCCTCTAGATAATTTTGACTAGTAGTGATCTGTGTTGATTTCTTGATTTTCTGCATTCAAGAAGAAAACCTAAAGCTTCATTCAAAAAATCTTTTAAGTAACTTGAGTTAATGAGGCTTAAATTTGAGAAAGGTCCAGTTTAAATTTAAGAAAGCTGAATATCTTTTTAAAAAGCTGTATTATTTGTACAGTGTTCAGAAAAACTGCTGTTAACAAGTCCTTACAAGTGTCCAGTCTAACCTGACCTATGGTGCATTAAGAGCCTGAGATGTAGTTGCACAGAAATCATAATCTAATTACAATATTTTTAATGTTGTGTTTTTAATGGTGTCTTGACTTTAGGTACAAGGCCAAGCTTTCCTCCATGGATCTTGTTTATGGTAACAATTTACTTCACAGACACTTTCCTCCCCTGAGTGATAGAAAACTTTGATGCTATTCCTCTTTGAATCATTACAGATTTCAATGGTAGAACCTGAATTAATCAGGTTTTGGTGGGTATTTCATCTTGAGAAAATGTGTGAGTGTGTGTGTGTGTGTGTGTGTATGTGTGCTTGTGTGTGTACATATTTAGGGATGGGTGGGTAGTACACTGAACTTCAAACAACTTAATGACATCATCAATAACATGAGTAATTCTTTGCAATCATCTTTCTTTAGACAACTTTCAGATTATGGTTTTGTTTCCCTTCAGGTTTGCCAATTACCTTAAAATTCAGTCAGACAAAACTCTCAGTAATGCCTTATTCTTCCATACGATATCCCCACCAGTCAGTTGGACTGTTCAGCCTGTTGTCCTCTTTGTGCAACAAGGAGAAACTCAAAACCGCATATGCTCATAACATACATTTTGTGTCAGCTCATTCTCATTTGACCTCTGGGTCTTCCAGAAGACTATTTTTGCCCTAAAGTCTGCATTGAACGTATTTGACTGTCATGTTGTTCTTTAGTTTTTATCCCTTCAGAGTAAACACGTCATTTATAAAAAAGTCCTGCCATTTGATATGGGGAACTTTGAATTTTCTTGTCCTTCTGACAGGAGAAATTGAGAGTCTAGTTTGTGCGTTTCTTGAGGGTTCAATACGAGTTTTATATTTAAGTTTCAGCACCAAAAACTGTCCACAATATACAGATAAATCAAATGTCAAGATCTATGGCTTCTCTTATCTAAGATATTTTTATTTTTTTCCTCTTATTGTACCTACCAGAGGTACCAGCTTTTGGGTAGTTAAACCTTATCTCTATTGTTGGTTGAAATTGAATTTCTTGTTAACTGAAGTCATTATGTGTCTTTCAAGATAGCTGCCAAACTATTTTTTAAAACCATTCTGTAGTTTTTGAAGTTTTAAAGTTTGCTTTTTGGGTATTAAACTTACCTCTGTTAAATTTCAATTTATTCAGTTTGACCCATTTCTTCACCCTGTCAGATCTTCTTTGGTTTATATAACATGTTTGTCATCCCACTTAACTTTTTGTCTTCATATTTTAGGACGTTGCAGTCTATTTATCTATTCTATAGACAATATATGGGGAAAAGAGAAGGTCAGAGACAGAATTCTGTGGCACAATTCCTTGATCAAGTTGGGATTCTTTTCTCTATTACCACTGTTCAACTAGTTACTTGATATAACTGTTCAACTAGTTACTTGATATAACTGTTCAACTAGTTACTTGATATCCCAGCTTTGAATCCACATTTTTCCATTTGGACACGAGAGACTCCATTAGGTATGTTGCTATAATTCAATGCATGTGATTGCCTGCATTTCCCAACCAAACAGACTAGTAGCCTTCTCAAATAGTTATAAAATTAATGTCCCTAGCATAATATATTAAGAAGTTTGGTGAAAATAAGTAAGATACCATAGATAACCAACGAAGTCCATAGTCTACACGTTATAAAAATCAAATGTATTTCTCTCAATGAGAATAAGGTATGAATGGATCACAATGGTTGATTCTTATTCTAGATTCTTATTATTTTAGCTTACACTCAGTTTTGTAATCATTCGAGGAACACATTTTCATAGCAATGCATAATAAAAATGTCAGGGTAGAACTCAAAAGACAAGTGTGAAGTTGTAGGTACATGCTAAATAGAGGCTAGAACTTGTTAGAATGATACATGAGTAAATGCTTTTTTTTTGCAGTGCTCTACACTTTATTTTTTTATTTAAGAGAAAAAATACCCAGAAAAGAAAAACAAAAAGCAAAAGAGACAAATAAACAACAACAACAAATCCAACACAATAACTTTATAGGCTTACAAAACAAGATGATAGGAATTTGACAAGGGTTGTAATACTGCATATCATTACCTTCAAAAGGGTTGTTTAGATTAATAGATATAGACATGTAAAATTGATATAATCCTATGAGTATTAACTGTTCTCTTTCAGTAACTAGTACATTTAGTAGTATAGTCATTTTAGCTATCTCATGTATACATAGATACAAATTTGTATCTTTTTCCTTTTCCTTTCTTTCTTTTCTCCTTTCCCCTATCCCAATTACTTTTCCTCTTTGAGCAGTTTCTTACCCTTACACAGTATTTATTGCAGATTTTGGATCATATATACTTTTTTAGTTTCTTACACTAGGGAGACAATATGGTATTTACACATGTGAGTTTGATTTATTTCTGTTATGAGTATGATCTCAAGTTGTGTCCATTTACTGATAAAAGTCTCGATGCAATCTTTCTTGATAGCTGAGTAGTATTCCATCACATAAAAATACCGCATGTTTTTTATCCATTCCTTGATTGATGGGCACTTGAGTTGTTTCCAAGATTTGGTTATTACAATTTATGTTACTATAAACATGAGTGCACGTATATCACTGTGGTATGATGTTTTCAATTCTTGAGGGAAAATGCCCAGAAGCGGGATAGCTGGGTCAAATGGAATCTCTAATCCTAGCTTCTTGAGGAATCTCCGCACTGATTTCCACAGTGGTTGCACCAGTCTACACTCCCACCAACAGTGGAGAAGAGTTCCTTTTTCCCCACAGCCCCTCCAGCATTTGTTATTGGTTGATTTCTTGATTTTGGTCCTTCTTTCTGGGGTGAGATGGAATCTCAGTGTTGTTTTAATTTGTATTTCCCAAATGACCCTTGATGTTGAACATTTTTCATACATTTATTTGCCATTTGTATTTCTTCCTCTCAGAAGTGTGTGTTCATATCAGATGCCCATTTTTGGATTGGGTCCTTGAATTTTAGGGACCTGATATTTTAAAAATTTTTTATATGTTTTAGATAGAAGTCCTTTTTCTGAGGGAGAGTTGTCCAAGATATTTCTCCAGTTTGTGGGTTTTCTTTTCACTCTGTTGGAGATTTGCTTTGACATGCAGAAACTTTTTAAAAAGATGAGATTCCAGTTGTTGATTCTGGGAAGTATTTCCTGTGCAGCTTGATTTTTGTTCATGAACTCTCTGCCTACTCCTGTGTCAAGATTTTTACCTACTTTGTCTTCTAGCAAGTTTAGTGTCTCTGTTTTAATATTTAGATCTTTGATTCATTTTGACTTTAGTTTAGAGTATGGTGATAGACATGGGTCTGGTTTTAGTTTTTGGCATATGGAAAGCCAGTTTTTCCAGCACCACTTATTAAAGAGGCTGTCTTTCTTCCAGTGAACATGTTTGGCCCCTTTGTTGAAGAAAAGGTGGCTGAATGTGTTTGTAGTTGTGGCTGTATCTTCTAATCTATTCCACTGATCTTCAGGTCTGTTTTGATTCCAGTACCATGCTGATTTTATCACAGTAACTTCATAATATATTTTCAAGTTGGGGATTGTGATGCCTCCTGCCTTACCTCTGTTGCCAAGAATTGCCTTTGCTATTTTAGGTCTCTTCTGGTTCCAGATGAATTTTAGGGATGATTTCTCTAGCTCTGTGAGGTATTCAAGTGGTATGTTGATTAGGATTGCATTAAATCTGTGTAACAATTTTGGGAGAATGGCCATTTTCACGATGTTTGTTCTTCCTATCCATGAACAGGGAATATCTTTCCATTTTCTGAAATCCTCTTCAATTTCCTTTTTCAGAGTAATGTAATTTTCACTGTATAGATCATTTACTTCCTTTGTTAGATTGATTCCTTGATTCCTAAGTATTTCATTTTTTTGGATGTTATAGTGAAGGGTGTGGTTTCTCTTATTTCTCTCTCAGTGAGTTTGTTGTTTCTGTACAAGAATGCTAATGGTGCAGGGTGTGGTAGTGCATGCCTTTAATCCCAGCACCCAGGAGGCTGAGGTAGGAGGAGTGTCATGAGTTTGAGGCCAGCTTGGGCTACAATGTGAGTGCAAGGCTGGCCTGAACTACATAGTGTGACACTGCCTCAAAAAATCTAGGATGGGGAGTTTGGCTCAGCAGCCCAAGTGCCTGCGTGTGAGGTTGTGAGTTCGTCCTTGGTGCCACAAAAAAAAAAAAAAAAAAAAAAAAAAAAAAAGAATGCTATTGATTTTTGAGTGTTGACCTTGTATCCAGCAACATTACTGAATTTAGTTATTACATCTAGAGGTCTTTCGATGGATTTTTGGGGGTCTTCTATGTAGAGTATCATATCATCTGCAAATAATGATAATTTAACTTCTTTCTTTCCTATCATTATTCCTTTTATTTCTCTCTCTTGTCTAATTGCTTTGGCTAATATTTCCAGAACTATGTTAAATAAGAGTGGTGATAATGGACATCCTTGTCTTGTTCCTGATATTAAATTGAAAGTTTTCAGTTTTTGTCCATTTAGTAAGATGTTGGCTTTTGGTTTATGATATATGGCTTTATTCAAGTTGAGTTAGAGGCCATCTATTTTGATTTTTTGTAGGGTCTTTATCATGAATGAGTGTTGAATTTTGTCAAAAGCTTTTTCTGCACCTATTGAGATGATCATGTGGTTCTTTTCCTTAGCTCTGTTGATATGGTGTATTTCATTTATTGATTTGTGTACATTGAACCATCCCTGCATTCCTGGGATGAATTCCACTTGATCATGGTGTATAATTTTCCTGATGACTTGCTGTATTGTAATTGCTAGTATTTTATTGAGGATTTTTGCATCTATGTTCATTAGGGAGATTGGTCTGTAATTTTCTTTTTTGGTTGGGTCTTTCTCTGGTTTTGCTATTAGGGTAATTCGTGCTTCCAGGAATGTGTTAGGGAGACTTGCTTCCTTTTCAACTTCATTGAAGAGTTTGAGGAGTGTTGGCAATTAAGTCTTCCCTAAATTTTTTGTAGAATTCAGCAGTGAATCCATCAGGACCTGGCCTTTTCTTCGTTGATAAGATTCTAATTACATTTTCAATTTCATTAGCTGAAATTGGGTTATTCAGCAGTTTTGCATCGTCTTGATTTAGCTTTGGTAAGTCATATGTTCCTAGGAATCTGTCCATTTCTTCTGTGTTATTGAACTTATGAGAGTAAAAGTTTTTGAAGTAGGTACTGATGATCTTCTGTATTTCCACAGGGTCTGTAGTGATTTCACACTTTTCATTAATTAATGCATGGATTTGAGTTTTTTCTTTCCTCTTTTTGATAAGGTTGGTTAGGGATTTATCAATTTTATTTATTCTTTCACAGTACCAACTCTTTGATTCATTAATTCTCTGTATTGTTTTCTTAGTTTCAATTGCATTAATTTCTGCTCTGATCTTTATAATTTCTTCCCTTCTTTTGGCTTTGGGCTTGACTTGCTCTTCTTTTTCCAGAAGATTGAGGTGCAGCATCAGGCTGTTTAGGTGTGTGTTTTCCATTTTTCTGATGTGGGCGTTTAGTGCTGTAAATTTCCTTCTGAGGACTGCTCTCATTGTATCCCATAGGTTCCGGTAATTTGTATTTGCATTTTCGTTCAATTGTAGATATTGTTTAATTTCTTCTGTGACCTATTGATTGTTTAGGAAAGTGTTATTTAATTTCCATGTGTTTATGGGGTTCTCATGAGGTTTTTGGCATTCATTTTCAATTTTACTGCGCTATGGTCAGATAATATGCATGGAATTATTTCAATTCCTTTGCATTTACTTAAGCATGTTCTGTGGGCTAGTGTATGATCTATTTTAGAGAATATCCATGTGCAGTGGAGAAGAATGTGCATTCTGATGTTGTTGGGTGGAGCACTTGGTACACATCTACTAGGTTCATTTGTTCACAATTTTGATTCAGTTCTGTTATTTCTTTGCTGATGTTTTGTTTGGTTGACATGTCTCTTTGTGACAATGGGGTGTTAAGGTCCCCTGTTATAACTGTATTATTGTTTATTTGGTTTTTTATGTCTATTAGTATTTGTCTTACATAGGTGGGTGCTCCCATGTTTGGTGCATATGCATTTATGATGATAATCTCTTCCTGTTCAAGTTTTCCCCTAACAAGTATGTATTGACCTTCTTTATCTCTTTTGATCATTCTTGGTTTGAAGTTTACCCCTGCTTTTTTCTGGGTTCCTGTTGCATGGAGTATTGTTTTCCAGCCTTTGATTTTTAGTCTGTGAATTTCCTTCTGAGTTAAATGTGTCTCTTGTACACAGCATATTGTTGGATTTTGTTTCTTAACCCATTCTGCCAGTCTATTTCTTTTTATTGGTGAGTTGAGATCATTTACATTGATTGATATAACTGTTATGTACTGACTTATCACTGTCATATTATGTTTCAGTTGTTGGCTTTCTACTTTTGCTGTTTAATTGTTTGTGCTGCTTAGTGGTTTCCTTTTGCTGTTGTTAGGATTGTAGTTATCTTTGTCTCTTTCCAGAGTGTCTTTCAGTACTCTTTGTAGTGTTGGTTTGGTGGCCATGAGTTTCTTCAGTTGTTCTTTATCATGGAAGTATTTTATTTCTCCATTAATTTTTAAAGATAGTTTTACAGGGTACATCAATCTGGGTTGAAAGTTGTTTTCTTTCAGGGCTTGGAATACTTCACTCCAAGCTCATTTTAACTTGAAGGTTTGTGCTGAAAAGTGCTGTGATTCTAATGTGCCGTCCTTGATAGGTGAGTTGTGTCTTTTCTCTAACAGCTTTTAGTATTTTGTTTTTATGCTGTATGTCTGGGATATCAATTATTATATGTCTGGGTGTAGATTTATTTTGGTTATAGCTGTTTGGCATTGTATATGCCTCCCTTATCTGCATATATGATTCTTTTCCCATATTTGGGAAATTTTCCATCATTACTTCTGCAAATAGTTTTCTTAAGTCAGTTGTGTTGACTCCTGCATTTTCATTGATGCCTATCAGTCTTATATTGGTTCTTTTTGTATCATCTTGAAGCTGTTGAATTGTTATTTCATGCTACCTTGTTATTTTTACAAGTTCTTTCCTTTTGTAATCAGTAGCTGCAATCCTGTCTTTGAGGTCTGAAAGTTTATCCTCAGCTTCATTTAAATGGTTTTGCCAGCTTTCAATGGAGCTTTGTATTTCCTGGATATCTCCTTGAATTTTTTTCATGCATTCTATTTGCTTCCTAAGTTACTCATTCAAGGTTTTCATCATTTTCTCATGCTCCTGTACTTTTTAAAATCTGTCTTCTCTAGCTATGTTGAGTAATTTCTTTACTAACTTTGTCATTTCTTTCTTTATCTGAGAGATTATTTCTAGTCTGATTTCCTCTATAGCTTCATGGATTTGTTTCTTTATTTCACTTGCTATCTTTTAAGAAATTTCAGGTGTGTGACTTTCAATGTCCTCTATTTCAATGTCCCTATACTTGTTCTTGATGGACTGGATGTTTGAGATTGCATTTTGCTTTTTCATCTTGTCATTTTCACCTCTTGGGTTAATATTTTGGTCTTTCAATCCCACTAGTCTCTAGTGACTGTTGGGTGTGTCTTAGGGTCCTATTGTATGGGTGTTTTTTGTCCAATTGCTCAGTCCCTCTGTAAAGTGGAGGAGTCAGTCATTTGGATTCCTCCTGTAGCTCCTTTTGGGTGAGTCTTATGTTCTCCCTAGGCTGACTAGCCTAGGAGTATTCATGTAAGCCAGCCCTTAGCTTCTATCTTTACTGTGGTTTTAGGCTGTTCCATGGAGCCAGGTTTACCAGGTTTGTATTGTGTGCCTCAGCTGGGACCCTACTGTGTCACAGGGGGTCTCCTAACCCCTTTCAAGTTTCTCCAGGTTGGGGGAGGCCTTGTCAGCTCTCTCCTCAACTCATCAAGTGTTTTCTGTATGGAAGAAGGACTCACCCATACACTTGCTGGGTTTCCAAAGTCCTACAGCTGAAGGGGAGGGCTCGTTGCTGCTCCTGCTGACCCACTATGTCCTCTACTTGAGGGGTAAACTCACCACACAGTTGCAGGTTTGCCAGGGTCCTCTGTGTGAGGACTTCCACCAGCCCACCAGTGTTCTGCAGGTAGTGGACAGGATGCTGATTGTCCCTGGGCTGTTGAAGACTCTGGGGTGGAGAAGGAGGTGCTATCATCGATGATCCACAGACTGCATAGGTCTCTGGGGTGGGGGAGGTGTGGGCAAGGAGGTGAAGGTCCAAGCTCGCCCCACTGCTGAGATCTTCAGGGTAGGGGAGGTGTGGGCAGGGGTCCAGAGTCCAAGATTACCCCTCTGCCAAGGTTCATAATATATCTTAAAGTTAAAATTGTATTTCCTTGTTTTTTTTTTGATTTATATTTCTAGTCAGTCCATATTGTACTTGTTTCCTACAATGTCACACTGATCAAATGCCTAAAACAGTGTCTGAAACCCTCAGATTTGTAACATAGTGCCACAAACCACAAGGTGGAAAATGGTACCCTAACTCTACCTGGTGATTTTGACTATACAAACTAGTAAAACTTAAAAAGACATGGTAAATCTCACTAGTGGCTATGTTTTTTTTGCATCTTAAGTAACTTGTAATTTATAATAAATTCATCAAAAATTAGTCATCCTTTTTAGGCATAGTTCATCAGTATTACAATTTTCATGTTATTGAAATGACAGATAGCATTTAAAGATAGAGTCTAAAAGCCAAGCTATTTGGAAAGGGAATTTCCCAAGTAAGCAATAATTTTGGGGAAGATCAAAAGAATCAGTTCTAGAAAATGGGAAACTAATTTTTCCTTCATAGTAAAAATCACATAGTTAGTTGGGTTAGATAATTTCTGACATTAAAATGGGAAATAAGGAGGTGGGGTGATAAAAAACAGGAATAAAGATGTGAACATTGCTATAATGTTGATTTGAAATTCTCTTTTGTTTGGTGAACTGCATTGCTAAGGGAAAAGATTCTCCTTCAAAGAAAAGTTACTTACAAATTCAAGGTCATTTTCTAAATGCCACATAGCTTGTCTATGTGCCAAACTTTTCTAGTTTTATTTTTGTTCTTTTGCCTTAAAATATATGTTAGAATACAGGTTCTATGATCCCTGCTTGCTGATATGTTATTACTCCCTGTCCCATGTACTGGGGCCATTGTAAACAAGGGGGCTATTAAGGCGGACAGCTGGACAGAGAATAACTGTAGAGGAGGCTGCAGCCCATGCATAAAGAGGAAGAGAGGGAAGGATTTTGGAATTTTCTGCTTAATCATTAAAATAGATCATAGAGAAAAAAAGGAAGAGAACTTCAGAGGTCACTGAACTCAGCCTTTTCTATTTTTCCAATTAGGATACTGAGACCCAGGGAGAGAAAATAATCTGTGCAACACCAAAGCTTTTTATCCCAGAGTTGAACTTAAAGCTCAGGTAATTGAATAGCAACTGATTTTTTTTCCTTATCAAAAATTGTAATAAGGCATTTCAGTTATACAAAAAAATAACAATATGAGGAATTTTTTTGGTGATCCTCCTCTGCTGCTGTTCCTGGAACCATGATCATCTTTATCTCTCTCTAGAATATCCTTCAGTACTCTTTGTAGGGTTGGTTTGGTGGTCATGAATTCCTTCAGTTGTTCTTTATCATGGAAGTATCTTATTTTTCAGTCAGTCTTAAAATATAGTTTTGCAGGGTGCATCATTCTGGATTAGAAGTTGTTTTCTTTCAGGAGTTGGAACACTTCACTCCAAACTCTTCTTGACTTGATGGCTTGTGTTGACAAGTCTGCTGTGACTCTGATTAGTTTTCCTAATTGAATGGAGGGGAAAAGTGGAGGGTCAACAGCAGGAGGATAGCATGCAGAGATGAACCAATGCATGCCAGTTGTAACCATTAATGTAGATGGCCTCAATTTACCAATAAAAAGAAACACAGGGAGAGTGGATCAAGAAACAAGATCCATTAGTATACTGTATACAACAAACACATTTAACTCAAAAGGAAATTCATAGACTGAAAATCAAAGGAGAGAAAACAATTGTTCCACATGACAAGAGGCCAGAAAGAAGCAAGGGTAACTTGCCCATCAACCACAGAATGCATAAGAAAGATGTGGTATTTTCATACAATGGAAAGCTACCCAGCTACAAAGTAGGATAATCTCAAGGCTTTTGTAAGTAAATGGGTGCAACTGGAAATCATGCTCATGGGCGAAATGATTTGGACTCATATGGGTGAACACCAATTTATCTTCTTAGCATAAAAAATCTGAAGGAGTTAGTGGGATCCAAAAAGCACAATAGATATTATGAAAGTGACAGGTAAGGAAATGCCTAAAAAGTGAAAATGGCAACCACTGTTAATTTCCTATTATCTTGTTTTGAATTCTTGTATCATTTTCACAGTTTTGTTAGGTTTGGTTTTATTCTGTCTTGTTTTGTTAGATTTTACTATGTATGGTGTTATAGGCAACTATTTTGAAGAGAATGGGATGTATTATGGTAATCATTGTTGATTTCCTATTATCTTGTTTTGAAGTCCTATAATGATTCCATTCTTTTGTTTTGATTGGTATTATTCTGTTTTGTTTTGTTTGATTTTAATGTGTGTGATGGTATGGACAGCTATTCTGAAGAAAATGAGACATTATGGTAGTCATTGTTGATTTCCTATAATCTTGTTTTGAAGTCCTGTAATGCTTTCATTCTTTTGTTTTGATTGGTTTCAGTGTGTTTTGTATTGTTTGATTTTATTATGTGTGAAGGTATGGACAGCTGTTTTGAAGAAATGAGAGACATTATGGTAGCCATTGTTGATTTCCTATTATCTTGCTTTGAAGTCTTGTAATGCTTTATTCTTTTGTTTTGATTGGTTTTGTTCTCTTTTTGGTTATTGTTGCTTATTTGTTTGATTTTGTGTGTGATGGTATGGGTAGCTATTTTGAAGAACATGAAAGACATTATGGTAGCCATTGTTGATTTTCTGTTGTCTTGTTTTGAAGTCCTATATTGCTTGCATTGTTCTGTTCTGATTTGCTTTATTCTGTTTTGTTTTATTCTCTTTAAAATAATTTAAAAAAATAAAAAGAAAAAAAGAAATTTTTATGTACTTATTACTACATTTTCTTTAGACTTTTAAAGGAATAAAATTAATAAGGCCTCATTATTACATACTGCTTATTCCTCATGGCTCCCTTGCCCCAGATCTAACTACTTGTAATAACTGCTTATCATTCTTGTGCATATCTGTATGATTTTACTTCATTTGAGTATGCCACAAACAATATTCAATATTGCTCAACATTTTATATATATTTTAGAAACTTAAAACCATAAACATTGTCCTACAACTTGCTTCTATTGTTCAACGTTGTGTGTCTGAGATTTCTCTGTGTCAATATGTGTAGCTCTACTCATTCATTTTAACTGTGAATAGCATTTCAATGCATAAAAATACCACAATTTATCTGTTTTATGTTTATAGGTATTCGGGTGATTTTTCATGATTAGAAACAATGTCACAGGAGCATTCATATGTATTCCTTTTATAGTTCTGTGAGTTTCTCTGCTGGTGGACCAGGGGTAATTGTGAGCTGCTCCAATCAGCAGGGTCAGGGCACTTGGCACTTCTGGCTGCCTCACACACTTAAAATAGATATTGCACAAATAATATATTTTTCTCTTTTTGTTAAGATATGAGAGGTTAGGAAGCACTGGTCTAGAGCAATACTTTTCAAACTTCTGTGTGCATCAGAATAACCTGCAGATCTTATTACAAAGATTGTTGAGAATTTTTGACTCAGTATATCTAGAGTGGGGCCCAAGTATTTGCATGCTAATAAAGTCCCAAAAGTTGTTAATGCTTCTTGTCAGGGGGCCACTTTTGAGAGCCACTAGTACGTACATCTAGGAGATGAATGTGAGTTCCAGTTTATTTTTCAAGTGCATTTGCATTATTACAAGATATTGTGCTGTGTTTAGTAGGTAATGTAATCTAGAAAATAATTTTAAAGTAGAAATGACTTGATTCTATAATCTAATACGTTGGAATTTGCAAGCTTTCAGGTGAAAGAAAGATGGAGAATATTTACAACATGCTCAGAACCAGCTTCCCCATAATAGTAAATTTTGCATTCCATTTTGAATGTGCAAATCAGGAAGAGGGCTTTAAAAAGGCAATTAAATGAAGAAAGCAAATCTCTCTTCCTTCCTTTTACCTTTATGGAGTAATCAATGGGTCCATCACCAACTCACCAAGGAAGAAAAAGTGTAAAGGGAAATGTTACAGTAACAACCTTGTCAACCCTCAGCAAAGTTGCACAGTAATCAGAACGTGCAGCGATGAACACCCTTTGGAAATCAGCTGCATCTCTCCTGAGTTCCCCTCCCATTCCTTTCTGCTGCAGTTGAAGAGGTGTGGCAGTAGAGGTAGTCAGGTCATGGGATCACCATCTTTCCAAGGGATTAATGCTGAACTCATGGAGTTGGGTTGAGGGAATAAATGTGTTCCTATGAGAGCAGCTTGGTGTAAAAGAGCAAGCTCACTTCCTTCTGAGTCTCTTGCTTCCTTTCTTGCCCTGTGAACTCTGTCTCACACTCAGTCTCACCATGTGATGCCATCTGCCATGACTCAGCCATCTGACTCTCATTAAAGGCTTCGAGGTGTAGTCACCTGGACCTTGGACTTCGCGAGCTAAGTAAGCCTCTTTTATTTATGTATTACCCAGTATCAGGCATTTGTTCTAACAACAGAAAGACTAAGACACTGTGCCTTCCATTGTACCACATCCAGTGTTGAGCCTTCTCTGTACAATTCTGTCTTCAGAATTTTTCTACCCTTTTCTTCTACCTTTCTTGAAAGGCACCTGTTACTTTCACTTTGCAAGAATGGTAGTCCACTTTTTGTAAGTATTGAGGATTGAACCTCGGTGAGCACTTGGCCACAGGATTATATTCTCAATGCTTTTTAAAATTTTTGAGGCAGAGTCTTGCTAGGTTGCCCAGGCTATCCTCAAACTTGTGATCTTTCTGCCTCAGCCTCCCAAGCAGCAGGGATTATAAGCATAATTGTGACTTCCTGGTAATAGTCCACTTTTACTTTCAGTAAAGAGACAACTGAAATAAAACCATGGGCAAGCAGCAGTTCAGGTTGCTATGAAGACATGGTTCTGAAATGGACCTTTTCTCTTCCCTTCAACCCTAAAACACACTTGCCCTGGATTGACAGAATGAGCAGCACATCCTCCATCTTCCGCATCCTACAGAATGGCCCTTACATCTTCCTTACCAGAACATGAGGACTGCTCCTGGGCTCTTGCTTGTCACTCAACCCTGCTATGTGCTCAGTCCCTCCTGACTTGAATCTGTTCACTTTCATCTACCCGCTGTCTCCACCTCCATCCACATCTCCATCCCTCTCATCTGAATGATTGCAATAGTCTCCTGAGTACTCTCCAATCTTGTTCCCTTCCAGTCCATTCTTCACATAGTGGCCAGACTGACCTTTACAAAGTATGAACTAGATATTTCACTCCACTTCCCAAACCCTCCTGAAGTGAGACTTCTTTGCTCTTAGAATTAAATACAAACATTTCAGCCCAACCTGACCCTCCCCTTGCCTGTCTGCACCACCACTTTACAGAGACCTGCTCTCCATTGGGTGCACCAGGCTTGTCTCTCTTTTCTAGACCATTCGATTCTTTCCTCATGAAGCCTGTGGATAGACTCTGCTATTACTTGAGAAGTTCTTTCCTTCCCCACCCCTTTGGCCATCTTGCTGACTTGCACCCAACCTTCAAATGAGGCTTAAATTTCATTTCCACGGAGCAGCTTACTGACCAGCCTAGGCCCACCATGCTGGGCTTGATCCCATGTTAAAAGCAAACCTGCTGCCTCCCTCCTCCTTCATGGCTCTAAGATTTATTACTTGGTTTCCCTATGAGGCTGTAAAAAACTAAATGAAGATATGTTTCCCTGCTCTTTTATTCTCAGGACTGAATTCCCAAGTCCTAAGATGGTGCCTGAGGGCCACTCAATAAATGCAGTAAATGACTATAGCTGATTGACACAAATTCTTTAATGCATTTCTGTGTGTTGATTTGAACTACACACATTGAAATTTCTCCAACCTTACACCTCTGTAAACTTCAATCAAAGTTCCTTGTTAAAAACTCAGGCTCAGTAGACTTTAGATCAAATTTGTATGACCTATTTTTATGTCATTTAACCTGGAACCTCCCAATTTGTCACTGTCAAATAAATTGAAAAATTTAATTAGCAAATCCTTCTATATATGGATATTCTATCTTTTCTTAGTAATAATATTGCTGCTGCATGGTATTTGACTTTTGAGTGTGTGTTTGTGTGTGTGTGAGAGAGAGAGAGAGAGAGAGAGAGAGAAAGAGAGAGAGCTTCGGTAGTAGAGAACAACATTTCCACGTTTGTTGAACTTGGGGCATATAGTTATAGTCAGTAGGTTTTCTAAAAGAAGACAACAATGAAGTAGCAAAGTGACTTTTAAATACTACCATCCGAGATTCTGCAGAAGAACAGGAGCACAATGATGAGCTCCTAATATTAGAACTAAAGTAAAAAAACCTCCAGGTCTATAGGATTATTTGAAAGGAAAACTAACATTTGAAGATTTAGATTTAAAATTAATTTTTGTAAGCAATTCAAGAACAAATCTAGGATCTAGATAGTTTTTAATAAAATTTTGAATTATCTTAAAATCTGTCTTATAAAACATATAAGATTAATCTAAAGCCAAGAAACTCATAAAATAAATATAAAATCATACATTAAATAGAGTTTATTTCCAAAGCATTTTCACAAGATGAAATCCAAATTAGACTGATTCTATGCACCATTCACTGACCTGGTATAGACTTTATGCTTTATATTAAGAAATTATTAAGCCTTTTCCACTCTTAGTTTCGCCACCTGGAACAAAGAATATAATAAGTATCCATCTTACCCAGGTATTGGTGGACTAAATGACATCCATTTTTCCTTGGGACAAAAAAGGCCTCCTTAATAGCCTTGAGGCTTCTGCAGCCTGTCTTCAACACAAATAGTAGTCTTTTAAAAATCTTCCAGGTCACTTTATCCCTTTGTCTCAAATCCCTGAGTTGCTACTTACCTTATTTTGGTCAGAGTAAAGGACACCAGACCCTCCCTAATCTGTACTCTGCAGCCTCCTTAATGTCCATCCTATTCTCTCCACCCCAACTGTCCTGGCCATCCTGGCCTCCTTGGTGCTCCCTGGACACAGGGTGCTCCTGCTGTGGGTCTTTGGGCTCATCCCTCACTTGCTCCAGGTCTTTGTTCAGAACGCATCATCTCAGAGTTGTCCACTGAGTGTCCTTTACAGCATTGTACTCTGCCGCTACCTTCACCCTCTTCTATGTGGTCTTTTTCCATTACTTCCAATTGACTGTATTTTTTATTGTTTCTCTCAACCAAAATGTCAGCTTCATAAGGGTAGGAATCATGGTTTAATCCACTGATTCATTTCGAGTACCTAGAACCTATACCTAACAAATAGCTTTCCATGTGTATTTGCTGAGAAAATGAATTTTGAATGGTGTAATGTAGTATAACACTCATGTAGGCTAGATATTGAAAACACATTGCCCATTTTTAATTGTCATATAATCAGAGGAAGAGATTTTGCTTTGCTTTTTAAAAATATATAATAATAGAACATGTGAGAAGAGAAAGTTAAAAAGAAAGAGAGAGAGGGGAGAGAAGAGGAAAGAGAGAGCCAGAAACAAAAGACAAAGTAGAAGGAACAGAAATTAGGAAAGAAATGAAAACTAACCCAAAAATCCCTTGACCTACTACTCCGCTTGTTCCTTGATGCCCAGCGCAGAGTAAACATTGTAAAATGAGAGATTTAATGTGATTTAGATCAGAGTAGACAAACTTTTCTGTAAAGCACCAGACAGTGACTACTTTAGACTTTGTGATCATTTGGTCTTAACATCAACAGCTCAGCTCTGCCATCAGAGCCCGAAAGCAATAGAAGTAGTCAAATAGGCATGGTTGTTGTCTTGGTTACTTTCTTGTTGCTGGGACAAAATAACAGACACCCACAAGTTAAAGGAGGAGAGGTTTATTTTAGCTCACAGTTTGTAGAGGTTTCAGTCCACAGTGTGCTGGCTCCAAGGCTGAGTGGCAGGGCAGAGGGGCATCTCAGAGGAGAAACAGTCATGGCAGGGCAGGCAGGAGGCAGCCAGCAGTGAGCCTGCCTTTCCCATTTATCTCATTTAGGCCGTGAGCCTACTGGCTGATGACAACCACACCAAGGTTGGGCCTTCCCATTATTCATACCCAGAACTGTGCTAAACCCATCAGTGAACTAATTCAGTATCTCACACCCATGTTCCAGTCACCTCCCAACAACTATCGATGCATGAGACTTTGGGGGACAGCTAGATATAAACCATAACAGCTGTCAAGGAAGAAGGCACTTCCACCATTCACAAAAATATTGATGAATCTGAAGATATCATTTTAAGCAAAATAAGCCAGACTCAGAAATACAAATATTGGGTAATCTCCTTGGTATGTGCAATCTAAAATAGATGACAATATAGTAGAAAGGAGATTATCATTATACAAAGGAAGGAAATAAGAGGGAGGGGAGAGATGTAAGAGTGAGTGGTAGGGGGGCTATGAGTAAAATACATTTTACACTTTGAAACACCTCCCCAAATGTGAAATTAGAGGGGAAGGGTAGGGCAAAGGGGAGATATGGGGTGAAAGTCATCCAAATATGTTATGTGTATGTACAGTCTGCCAAAATAAAGCCCATTAATAAAAAATGGACATAACTGCATTTCAGTAAACTTTTTTTTTCTTCTAGCAAAAATAAGTTGCATAGGCTGTAGCTTGCTGATGCCTGGTACGATGTGTATATTATTGCTCAATGTTGTGCAGTACGTAAGACTATAGCATAGGACTTATAGAAAACTAGTGTATTATTTATGGGCTGTTCATAATAAAAACTCACACCAAACTAGAAAACCAGTATTTCAGAATATATCTTCTAAGGAGTTTAAGACAGGAATGTTGCTTTTGTGTTTATCATGATACTGTTAATCCTGTGTTGTTTCATAGGGCAAAAAAGAGAAACAATTCTGGAAAGGAAGAAGAAAGAAACTAAATTTATTCTAACTTGTAGATTGTATCACTATTAAAAAGAAAATTCAAGATAATTCATAAATTATTTGAACTAACAAGTTTATAAGGTCTTTAGTTACTAAGACAACTATGCAAATTAATAACTTTCTTATAATAGTAAAAGGCAACATTTTCATTTAATTGCTCTGTGCCAGGTGCTTTGAGTGTTAACTTACAATTACTTTCTGAAGTAACACTGGTATTATTCTCATTTAAAATTTAAGAAAATTTGGGACAGAGTGACTAAAGAACTGATCCACAGTGCACAGATGCTAAGTAAGAAAATCAAGATGAACTAACTCCAGAATTGGTGACATTACTTCTCCTCTTTTATACAAGAACTAATCCATTAAAGATATAATAGAAATAAAGCTTTCCTTAACAAGAACTGAAATTATATGGTCATTAGGAATAATTTCACAAAAATATATAAAACCATTATGGAGAAATATAAACATTATCAAGAGGCTGAGGAGTTTTGAATAATTAGTGAGATAATATTATGCTTATTTAAATTCATATACTGAATGTTTCAATATTACACAGTTTTCCAGTTTCACCAATAAATTTATAAATTCAATGAAATTTTAAGTAACTGCCAACTGGTTATGATGTGTATATGAAAGACTTGGCAGATTCTGAAACACATATGGAAACATAAAATTATAAAAATAGACAATTCTGGAACAAAGTAAACAAGAAGAATGCAAGGACTTGCTTGTATATTGATTTATTTTTAATAGTGTCTGTGCATGACACAGTGGTTAGTTACTTTCTTCACTGCTGGACAAAACACCTGACACCCACAGCCCTGAGGAGGAGAGGTTTGTTTTTGATTCACACTTGTAGAGGTCACAGTTGACTGGCTCTAAGGCAGGGCAGCCTGGCAGAGGAGAAACCGCAGAGAAGGATCAAGGGAAGAGGGAGAAAGAAAGACCCTTTCAGGCCACACCCCCAAGGATCCACCTCCTCAACTCAGGTTTTACCTTTCAACATCATATTCAGCTATAAGCTCATCAGTAGACTAATCCTCTCATGGCTGTCACACCCCCATGGTTCAATCACCTCTCCAAAGCTCCACCTATGAGTACATGAGGCTTTGGAAGAACATAGATACAAACTGTCAGAGATCCTCGCTGTGGACTCCAATCTTCTGCCAGGTGTTACTGACCACAAAAGGAGCAAGAGACAAAACAGCAGTGTGGCAGCGACCTGGGATGACCAGTTGTTCGTGGGGAACTAGAGGCCATGAAGCATCCAGGATCTCAGTATTTATTAATCACTGGGGAAAATGGCAGCTGGTTGCACTACACAAGTGGCTAGGCAGGTAAAACTTGTAACAGAGGGAACAACCCATTGTGTGAAAGGGATGGAACAACCAAATTTAGGTTATGGTTAATGAATAACCTGCTTTATAGCCAGTTCTGGGAAGGAATTTTCCTCTGGAGTCATGCAGGCCTCAGTGGAGATGTTGTCTCATACCTTCTTTTGTGAAGACACATACACAGCCTTGGCCAGACTCACTAAATACACTGAAAGCCATTGTAGAGAAGTCAATGCCATACAGCCTGCATTGCTCTGAGCAAGCACAATCATGCCTGGGTCTAGGGAGGGCAATGTGGCATCTGCCACACCAACTGTAACACAGTTGGGGGTTTGACATTAGTGCTGGGACTGACAAATTAAGAACAGAATAGATGGTGTGAAAGATTACTCCATCACCTGGGGGACCTTGACGTATAGAACTTGGCTGGCCAATCCGTGCAGAAAACATGGGCTATTCATTAACATCTAAAAAAATATTTTTGTAAAAAAAATAGAAATAGGTCACTACCTTACACCATTTATAAAAACAAATTTAAAGATTTACAGACTGAATGTGCAAAAGGATACTTAATAACTATGGAGAAGATACAGTGATAGGATAGATGGATAGACGTGAAGATATCTTTATGATAGTGGGATAAGGGAGAACTAATGGATTAAATACATGAAATTATAGATCTCCTATGTGACTAAAGACCCAAAACGAAAATAAAACTTGACCACCTACTGGTAGCAGGCATTGCATATATAGGAGACTAGTGGTCTGCAAGGTTATTGAGAGAAAGGTAAATAACCAAATAGAAAAATGGGCAAAGAGTATGAATAGCACACACATGTAAGAGGATGCTCAGAGCCAGGACAAGTATGAAGACTCATTCTAACTAGTGTGCAATCAGGAAAATATGAATTGATGGAAAATTGAGATGACATTTTACTTTTATCTAATTGGAAAAAGTCTGATAATCCAAGTGTCAATGAGTATGTGAGAAAGCAGATGAGAATGAAAGTGGTAAAACTACTTGGAGAGTAATCTGGTAAATACTAGTAAAGTTTTAAGTGCATTCATCCAAAAAACTAGTAATTGTTCTCTTGATAAATGCCCCAGAGGGATTTTTGAATATGTATATAAAGATTTCTTCCAAAATACTATTAATATTTAAAAAAAGTTGTTCAAATCAAACAGTGCAGAAATAAACAATTTCTGTACCATGTATAGCATAGAATATTCTAGAAGTTAAATTAACTACATATATATTACTTACACAGCAAATATTTTCTAAGCATGTACTACATGAGAGGCAGTATTTATGTGCTCAGGATACATTTTTGAGTCAGACAAAAAAATAACCTCTCTCCTACATTCCTTTAGGGAGAAGACAGTAGATAGTAAGCAGAATGAGCTAGTAAGCTTAATGGATTGCGCAAACCTGATTAAGTACAATGCAACAGACTGATCAACAGTAAAAGATTTTTGAAGTCATACAATTTAGTTGAAGAAAGATTTTAGGAAATACAAGAAAATTCTTAAATAATACTCTATGATATTCACAGCAAATACTGTATCAGGTAAATGTGGTAAATATTTTGAGGTAATATGTAACGCTTGATCATTATGCATTATATACAAGTCTGGAAACATAACAAAACACCTATAACTATGTACATTATGAATCAATTAAAAATAAGCCCAGATAGGAACTATGACTGAATATACACCACCACATTCATGACATAGTGGCTTTCTCTGAGAGGGGAAGAGAGAAGGAAATGGGATTTGGGAAATACAAATTACTTCATCTGTAATTTTTTTAGATAAGAAAATCTGAAGCAAATATAAAATGTTATTTGTGAATTTGGGGTGGCATGTGCATAGGTGTTACTGTGTATTGTTTTGCCTTAAAAATCGAGTAAGAATTGTAGATGAAGCACTTAGTATAGGTGCTGCCTGATCCACTGGAAGCAGTCTGTAAACCTTAACTTTACAGTTGCTACCCTCATCACTATTAAGATTGTTCTGATTTAATTCTGTCCCTGTAGCATCCTTATATAGCCTGGAGCCTGCCTGACTCTATCTCTGGCTGGACTTTGACATGGAAGGATTTGGAGTTTTGAGCCAAACTTTGTTACTTAAATTAAATTCCATGGAGATTGCTTGATTTTCAGTGAAACTCCAGTGAGTACCTACTGAGAGACACTGTATGCATAATTTACGTAAATTGCAAGTGGAAGATTTATTTTAATTACTTTTAATATCTAAATTGTGTTGGAACTCTTAAATAGACTGCATTTGAAATCCCATGTGGTGAGGTAAATGAGTCTTTCCAAGCTTGATTGCTTCAGGGCAAGGTGTATGAGCCATCCAGATTGATAGGCCTTCCCTTTCCAGTCTGGTGGAAAGGGAGAGTGGGCTGCTGGAGAAGATAAGTGGGAAATCTCCAGCTCAGGAGCTTGCTTCTGCTTGAGATGTGTGCATGTGTGTGTGTGTGTGTGCACGCGTGCTTGTGTGTGTGTGTATGTGTGTGTGTGCATGTGCCAGCCTTTGCCTGCATCAGGAGATGGCACCCCAGGGCGCGATATCAGAATACAGTTAATGATTCCCTGAAGCAACAACTTCCTCTCAGACATTCTTCCATGCAGCTGTTGGTTTCTGGACAGTTTTGAGTTTTCCTTTCCTACAGGTGTCCCCACATCCTCAGAGAGTCACAGTGCTGCTGAGGGGTCCCTTCTTCTGCTTGTCTCTTCTTTCAGAGCAGGAGATTGGCTAAGGCTTGAGGGAGGTTTTCAAACTTTTACACAGTTTATGTGAAAAGAGTAAAGAAAAATGGAGGTTGTCTTTGATACTCTTCTACTTCCTTCAAAACAACTGTGCCCTTTATCTTTCGCAACCCCTTGGCTCCTGCTGTTCTAGAAGTTCTTTGCCTTACTATGCCTGTGGCTCTCCACCCCCTTCAGGCGACTCCATCTGCAAAGACTTGTTTTTGAAATAATTTCTTTTCCTTTCATTTCTACAACTTAGTCACCCACTGCACCTCTCCATTTATCTCAGTCAAAACCATTACCCCTCTGTGTTTTTGCACCTGCTATTTCTCTGCTTTTTTGTTTAGATGGAACCTGCTTCTTTTCTCTCTGCTCACTTGGCCTAATGCAAACAGAATCAAGTTGCAATTTCATAACTTCCCCTGTAGCCATGCAGGCTTTCAAGCCTTTGCTATGGAAGCTTTGAGCGCAACCTGTAGTATCACCTCTCATAAATTGCGCTGTAATCATCTGTTGATACATTTGTCTTCTTCTTCACTAGTATAGAACGTATTTTATTAATTTCTGGTCTGATGGGGCACTGAATGAATGAATGAATGGAAATTTCCACTTTGTTAATACCAGCAAGGCACTGAAAGATTCTGAATTGCAGAGATGGTTTGGGGGAACTCTATATGTGAAATATTTCATCCCTGACAGCCTAAATTTCTAGTGTCTACTATATATAGTTTATGGTGTCCACATGATACAGGCATGGTCTGGAAAGGGAAATGAAACCCTGCACACTCTTCATTCCTACAGATGCAACCCTACTCTAAAATGTGACAACCCTAGACCATTTATCTGTATCCATTTTGTTCTCTTGCTTTCAAGATTGATTTGGATTCCAAAGAGCCTCTTAGCAATTTTCTTCTCAGGGTCATTTACCCCCTCCTCACTTGATCACAAATATGCTAACTACAGTCAGTTATAGGAACTACTTCCTTTTATTATTAAATAGCATGAAACTCACTGATTGAATATTTATGCCATTACTATTCCTCCAATATAAATTGAACAGCTATTGCTAAGCAATAAAACACCTATTGCTAAGCAGGGGATGTAAAGTTTGATGTGTTATCCATTCTTGTTCATTTTATTATTCCATTTTAAAATAGATAAATATTTAATTTTCTTGGACAACTTTCTGACTTTTGGAATTTACACTTTTTAAGCTGACAAGTCAACATATGAATACATAGTTCTGTGAGTAAATAAACTAAACATTTAAATGTTTTTAAATTCTTTATATGAGTTCATTCAAAGTTTGTCATAATCATTATAATGTAATGATTATATTAAGATGAAATAACAATTTCTTTAAAAATTTGAAATATATTCTATATCAGAGAAAATAATTTTTTTTCCTGGACTAGAGCATCCTTCAGTCAAATTCATATCCTAGATTTTCTTTTAGGCTAAGTTAAAAAAATTCATTTTCTTTATAAAAGCTTCTTACTTTGACTTGTTGTTTCAAAACACACTCTTTCCCCATTTTTCTGTAAATCAAACAGGTGAATTGAGTACTTACTGATAATAGATGCATGGATTTAATTTGCATGTCATATTAACATAATTGTATTTTATTTTTTATTTGAATCTGGCAAATTCTCTATTTATTCATGCTCATTTTTCATGTTCTCTGTCCTATGTAGCATGTTTAGATATTCCAATCACTTTGAAAAATAGGCATTTTGATTTCTCATCCTGAGGAAAGGATGCAGGCTCCAAAAGGAGGAGGCTGAGTAAGTTTGCAGGGGACTTCAGAGCCAGAGGCCCACACCACCTTTGATCTTTTCATTTTTGGGTCAGCAAACTTGATTTTACCACTCAGAGCTGGTTTAGAAGCTCCTCAGTGTAGCCATCATTGCTCTTTATTTACATTATTAATTTGGATAAACTGCTTCTCTTTTTGCAAGGAAGCCAGAAGTAACTTGCAGTGTAGGGATCTTCTGTGTGGCTAGAATTCTGTCAGTGGGAGTCTGAATGCCTTGATTTTACTCTTAGAGAGCATGGAACAGTATTCGTGCTTGAGGAAAAACAAAAAATATTTTGTAGTTTCACAGTGGTAACCTGGTAGAAGCAGTGGCTCACTGAGTGGAGAATTGGATAGGCACTTGTGACTTCAGAGTGTAAGTTTTTTCTCAGCTGTGTCTGAGCCGTGGGGGGCTTCCTGCATGGCATCTATGAGAATAAGCCTCTTAGATTCCTGAATGTATGGAGTGTAAAACCCGATGACCCCGCACTGCTGCGCTTTGAGGTATCACCTGTGCTGCCCAGTCAGTGACTAGACATGACAGGGAAACCAAGGCCATCAGTTCCTGGGAGATCCAGGCCTCACCAGTGGCCTTGCCAACCTGTGTTAGACTTGCACTGCTCTCTCTAACACCGCTATCCTCCCTCCACTCACTTTCGGCCTTCCCCACCTCAATGGTCTTTTTCTTCCCTTAGGCTTAGACCAGCACTGGAGACTCAAGGTTCCCCCAGCCACTGCTGACTCCCTCTGCCTGTCAGTTCCAAGGGAGTTTCTCTCAATGGGTTAGTTTGCTAGAACTGCTACACCAGTACTGTACATTAGGTGGCTTTAGCAACAGAAATTCATTTTTCACAGTCCTGGAAACCAGAAGTCTGACATGGAAGCATTGGTAGAATGACTTTCTGAGATCTCTCTCCTTTACTTGTAGCTGGCTATCTTCCTCTGTCTTCTCTTGGCCTTCCCCCTGCGTTGGTGTCTGTCTAGATTTTTTTTTTTTCTTAAGAGGACAGAGTCTTATGGGATTAGGGGTAATGTCCTGTTGTCCTTATTTAACTCACAGATCCTTAGAAACTCCTCTAAATACCCCATCAATATACCTTCTGAGCTTCTGGAGGATGGGACTTTTGGGGAGGCACAATGTATTTCCTAACAGCTTGCTTGCTCTTCCTTCCTTTCTTTCTTCCTTCCTTTCTTTCTTCCTTCCTTCCTTTCTTTCTTTCTTTCTTTCTTTCTTTCTTTCTTTCTTTCTTTCTTTCTTCCTTCCTTCCTTTCTTTCTTTCTTTCTTTCTTTCTTTCTTTCTTTCTTTCTTTCTTTCTCTCTCTCTCTCTCTCTCTCTCTTTCTTTCTTTCTTTCTTTCTTTCTTTCTTTCTTTCTTTCTTTCTTCTTTCTCCTTCCTTCTTTCTTCCTTCCTTCCTTCCTTCCTTCCTTCCTTCCTTCCTTCCTTCCCTCCTTCCTCCTTCCCTCCTTCCTTCTCTCTCTCTTTCTTTCTTTCTCTTCTCCTCTCATCCTCTTCCTGTAGTCCTGTTCTCCCTGTAGTGATGATTACAATCTTTTACAATGAGGTACAGCCCAGCTCATTTTTTATTTGGGGGAAGGGTCTTGCTTAATTGGTAAATTGTCCAGCCTGGGCTCAGACTTGCAATTCTACTGCCTTATCCTCCTAGAGTACTGGTTTCATAGGTGTGTGCTCCATATCAACTTTTCTTTCATGTTTAGTCTTGTATATCTACCTTTGCTTTTTGCAGGACAGGGAACAACACATTCAACCTCTCTGGTCTGACTGAGTCCAGATTGCAAAGCAGAAGTTTGCTAAACCTGGAGGAAACCAGAGAGCTCTCTTTGCCCTCCCAATGTTTTTGATGGATTGCCAAAGTCTTTAGCTGTAATTCCAAATTTCAGATACTACACTTGCTTTTATCATTATGATATAATAAGTTTTTTATGGTTATCACAATTATATGAATTTATTAGCAGTACCATTAATTTTAGTTGTTTAGATGGGCATAGTTATCATTTTTTTAGGTTCAAAGCAACAAGACAAAAACTTATTTTCCAATAACATATCACCTCATTTAAGCAGGGGTTGTAAAGTTTGATATGTTATCACTGTTGATGATTTTATTATTCCATTTTATAATATATTATTATGCAATTTTCATAGACAGCTTTTTGACTTTTGGAATTCATGCTTTTTATGCTGACAAATCACAATATGAATATATACTTCTATGGGTAAGTAAACTAAACATTTAAATGTTTTAAATTTCTTGGATGAGTTCATTCAAAGTTTGTTTTATCATAATGTAAGATAGTACATTAAGATGAAATAATGATTTCTTTAAGATCTTGATTATATTCTATATCAGGGAAAATAATTTTTATTTCTGAACTACAACACCTTTCCACCAAATTTACATCACAGATTTTCTTTAAGGCTAAGTTAAAAAAAACTCACTTTCTTTATATGAGCTTACTTTGACTTGTTGTTGCAAATTATTCCTCTCCCTTATTTTTTGTAAATCAGATGTACTGTAGCCATCCTACCTATTGTCTTATGTTTTTCTTTATTGGCTTCAGGTATGCATAAAAACTCTGGTCCCCACAGCTAGTTTATCAATTTCCAGGCATGTGTTCCAGTGTTGTTTAGGTGCTAAGGGAAAAAGAAAAAGACCATAAGATATGGTTCTTGTCAATGGCTCCCTTAATGCCAGAAATCATGAGCAGCAAAATTTGAGGCTCAACTGACAGAAACAACTTTTAGCATGCAAATCAAATGCAATTTATGATAAAATTAATGGTACATATATACTGCTGTACTAGTTATTTTGCATCTGGTTATTAGTCATTAGACTAATTAGTCATTGTGTTGTGTATGTAACTGTGATTGGCATTGCTTTTATACTGTCAAATCATGTTTTCAGTTTTTCTTCTCTTCATTTTTTAAAATTCCAGATACATTAAAAGTGTCAGAGTTGGCAGTTTTCGCTGATACTATATATAGCACTGTATATACTATATATAACATACCACACACACACACACACACACACACACACACCACACCTGGCATTCAGCATCTGACTATCTATAGTTCCTTGTCATCCTTGTTTTCTGCAGTGTTGAGGTAACTTCTGCTTTGATCTCTGGTTTTGCACACTCCTCAGTTTGCCTCTCTGTCCGCTCATTTACAAGGTCGTTGTGGCCGCTGCTCCTCTCTCCTTTCTATCCACCTTGGAAGGCATGAAACAGCAAAGTTTGAGGCCAGAGTCCTGGGCTGGTGAGCCCAACAGGATGGACATACTTTGGGAAAAATGAGCCAGATAGAGTCTAAGATGCTAGTTAGGATTACGGTTAATGTGGGGAAAGGGCACAGTGAGAAGGACCAGCACTGTATGCTCCTTGGGCAGAGAAGAAACAGGGGAGGTGTGACTCAGGTAGGAGGCCTAATTTACCTTGGTGACAGTGACTTGGAAAATTCTCTAAGCCTCCAGTTTGCTGGGCTTTCATCAAGGCCTGGGAGGGGACTCTTGTAGTCTTATTTATACACTCAAGCAAGGATTTTGTTTTCTCTGGAATCGATAGACTTTTCTCCAGCCTCAGGAATTCATGAGCTTCTGGATATGGATGATTTTGGGTAGGAGTAATGCTGCTTTTTTTTTTTCCTGGAGGAAAGATCTTTGCCTTTAGAAAAGGGTACTATGACTCAAAATTTGATGAAAAACCTTGTCCATATTATGCGAAGTAATTATTTATGATCAGTTTTGTGATAATGATGTGGGAAGTGTAGGTTTGGATATATGGGCACTGAAGAAAGCTGAGAGATAAGCAGTATTCCATCCCTCCTGATTGCTTATCCTCTTGTGTGTCTACTTTAAAGTAAAAGCAGAGAAAACTACAAGAAAAAGTAAGTGTGAGTCATTAAATAGAATCAGGAAGAAGATTAAGATGACTATAAAACCCGTTTACTTGCTTAGGCTAGACCACAAATATGGCTGTAATCTAAAAGGATAGAGCCCACAAGAAAAGACAGAACAGTTGCTTTGGGAAAGTTTTGTTCTTGCTACTAAAACCAGACTGATTCTTTCCCAAGAATCTTAATAAAGGGAACATTGCAATGTAATATGTCCTAACAACCTCATAACCATGGACCCATGGTCAAATCCCACAAAATTGACTCTATTATTGACCAAACCAAACCAAATAGCAACTTTCCACTTAGTGATTTAATAAAAACATCCTATAAAGGTCAGGACTGTGGAGGTCCAGGGGTCCAGTTGTCTGCTGCTCTTGCTTGAGAAGTGGGCAGTAGAATTTTGGGTCAGAGTTTCAAGTAAAGAATTCTGCCCACCTAGTTAATGATACAGATTGGGTAGTTGTGAGTTTAAATTGTATGTTAATGACACATGTGCCTTAGCAATAACGCTGGAGAAAGGTAGATATCTAGGGAAAGTGAGGTGCCTTTGTTAGGATATGTGCCTGAACAGACAGATGATCGACTTCTGGGAAAAGGGGATCCAAAAGAGACTTACTAGTTGTGTCACAAGGCAATTCCTTACCTTCTACATGCCTCAGTTCTCTAATACAGACATTAGATGTGGGTATTAGAACTGCCCTTATATTAAGTGAGTGAAATAAAATGTAGAGTACTAGACAGCTGATAGTTATTATTTACTATTTAATTCATTACAAAATACCAATTGTACATAACTTAGCACAGGTACTGATACAAATTTTATAGAGTTTGATAATCTTTGTGGTGGTTGATATACACTGATAAATGCAGAGCAAACCAGTCGTTTGTAATTAAAAGCTCAAATGACTGGGAAAGTATCAGAAGAAGTCTGAAGAAAGAAATGTTTGTCACATTTTCAAGGAATGCTTAGTGGAGGTACACTGAAGAAAAGTAGGGCTGGAGCAGTGGAGACACCCACCCGACAGGATAATAATGTTGAGGAGAGCATTTAGTTACCCTTTATGTAAAGAACCTTTAGGCCTGAGCAAATAATGTAGGGGAATTAAGAAATCTGAAAAATTCCTGTCCCACCACAATAGAGACATTCCTGGGAATTTGGGCTGCTGGGAGGAATAGAAGTTTGTCAACAGCCATGCCATTGACTGACTTCCCACATTCTGAGAATTCTGATGCTGACCCTGGTGCTGAAGATAGAAGATGGACAGGAAGCTGTCCCTGCCCTTTGAGAAGGTTGGTATTTAAGAAAGAGTCAGGCTTGTGAATAAGCACTGATCCTGCACAGCAAAGACCTGGGCAATGAGCCCTGTAGGCGGCTATTTCAAGTGACTGAAGGGCAGTTGGTGGGAGAGTAGTCACAAGCCAGTCAACCAAGCCAATCAATCACTTGGTTAACTTAGGCAAATAACACAGGGTTGAGTAAATGTTTCATTAAATTGACTGGTTGCTTGAGTGAACCTAATCAAGTGTTTGCTGGCCTCATGCAGACACAGTCTTAACAATGCAAATATCATTATTGACCCTTGTCTTTGACATAGTTCTATAAAACATTCCTGGGAATTTGAGCTGCTGGTAGGAAGAATTTAGCCAACCATGTTTTGTCTTTCTCCCACATGGTAGAAAGAGGATTATTATTATTTTATGTAATATCATTCATTGTGTAAAATCCAACTCTGAAAATAATTCCAAATATTTCTAACATTGACATAACTTTTATGATTTAAAAGGATACGTTTTAAATCTCTTTTTGAAGGTTGATCTTTTCCTGACTATTCACTGTCAACTGATCTAACCTGAAATGGCTTAGTTTATGACTGTCACCACTTTCCTAGCTTTTAAAAATATCTGCTTTTAAAGCTCTGCAGATAGATTTTTTTCCTACACCCACCCTAACCAAGCACTTTTTACAATGACTTGAGTGAAAGTTCAGAGTTTTATGGGCTTTCCTATAGCAGTGCTATTTTTAGGGGAAAAAAAAACCCAGGATATTTAGTTCTTTTCTTTTCCAAAAAAATACAGTTTTTTTCTCCATGATCCACTCTACAGAAATGTTCAAGGTTGTTTGAGGGCTAGAGTGAGTACACTTTTGCTTTTATCCCTGGGAGTTTGCATCAGTAAAAACACTGGATCTGTGGAAGGTCAAGGATGTACCTCTGTGACATAGATTGTGTAACCTATTTGTATTTTGACCCTGCAGACACAAGATCTGAGTTTAAGTCAACAACAAACACAATTATAAAATTTGACATTTACACCTGAGTCTTGGAAGGAAAGGAGAAGGAGCTTGGAGGGTAAGAGTTAAAGCAGCAGAGAGATGAGGTCGATTATTCAGTGAAATAGTTGCATTTTCTCATATTTATTTCAGGGACAATGTACCTACAGTAGGTTCAGATTATGAGGGCTATAATATGGTCTGTTGCCTCACTGTCTTGGTAATTGCATGATATATTCATGGGTCATAAATTCAAATGCCTTTGGAGGTTGGGTCAGGTTATATAAATGTATCACACTCAGCCAGCTTTTGATGCAACAAGGGGTAGTATTGCCAGTGGCAAACTGGAGAATGTCCATGCATTTGTGCAGGACAATTAAGACTTTTCTGCAGGCTGGATTTAGCCAATGAATATTACCCGTTTGCAACTTTTGAATTAAAATATATAGAAGAAAATATATTTGTGTGTAGCTGGTGAGATGTGTGAATTAATTACACAGTGGTACCCCTGTGTAACTTTCCTTCTGTGTCCATCTTCAAGTTGATTAATTAGATGAGGAAACTGGAAAGCAACATTCCATCTTGGAGATTCAGAATTTTCATTCTCTCAGAAAACGATTCCATTAGACTATGGCAATGAATTTTCTCAGCTTTAGGTTTTGTGGTACATCTTCCAGACAGCATAATTTGTGATGCACTGTTAGTGCTTATGGGGAAATAATTGAATAGATTAAAAGCAATGTGTTTACACATGTGATTTTAGCTTTTGTTATTAATGGGGTCTATTCTTTTAAATATATGTGTCTAGAATTTATATGAAGGTAGATTGTTCTATTTGTCTGTAGTCTGATACTTCCTGTACCATATGTTTAGGTTGTATGTCTATGGTCATATGTTTAGGTATGAATGTACATAGTGATTTTCACAGTCAAAAAAATGCTATGATTATATACTTGGGTTTTAGAGACAGAAAAATCCAATCTCCCAGGATTGAATTCTGATTCTAACTTTTATGACTTATGCAATGCAGAATAAAAGACTTAATCTCTTGAATCTTGTTTCTTTGTCTATAATATGGAGTTTTCCTAAGATGTAAATGAGACAGTATTGGTAAAGTGACCTGATCAGCATGTGGCACATAACAGTTCTCAATAAATTTTCAAATATTTACAATTTATAATTATAATTAACATTATTATCAAGATACAGGCATTCAAATCTGATTTAAGAACCATGGAGATTAAGTCTCAAGAAAGATATAAAGCTTAGAATACAAGAATGTTGAGAAAGATAATAATAACAATAAACATTTAAGAATTCTACAACAAAGTCACCAACAGAGTGAAAAGAAAACCCACAGAATGGAAAAGAATTTTAGCCAGCTGTCCCTCAGACAAAGAATTTATATCGAGAACATATAAAGAACTGAAAACATCAGGCCCCCTCCTATTCAAAGACCCCATCCAAAAATGGGCATCTGAGATGAACATGTACTTCTCAGATGAAGAATTACAAATGACAAATAAATACATGAAGAAATGTTCAACATCACTGGTCATTAGAGAAATGCAAATTAAAACAACACTGAGATTCCATCTCACTCCAGAAAGAATGACTGCCATCAAGAAATCAGCTGATAACAAATGTTGGTGGGGCTGTGGGGAAAAAGGCACGCTTCTCTGCTGTTGGTGAGAGTGTAGACTGGTACAACCACTGTGGAAATCATTGTGGAGAGTGCTCGAAAAAACTAGGACTGGAAGTCCCATTCAATCCAGCTATTTCCCTTCTGGATATTTTCCCATGAAAATTGAAAACATCATGACACAGTGATATATGTGCACCCATGTTTACAGAAGCACAATTTGTAATAGGTAAACTTTGGAAACAACCCAAGTGCCCATCAATCATGGAATGGATAAAAAAGATGTAGTATTTTTATACAATGGAGTATTACTCAATTATAAAGAAGGATAACCTTGAGGCTTTTATAGATAAATTGAGGCAACTTGAGAACATACTCATACGTGAAATAAATCAAACTCACCTGTATGAATATTGTATTGTTTCCTTAGTGTGAAAAAAAACTGAAAGAGTAATAAGACCCAAAATGTACAATAGATATTGTGATAATGAAAGGGAAAGAAAGTACTCAAAGGAAAGAACAACTGGGATAGAGGAAAGAAGAAAAAGAAGAAGGGAAAAGATTGTATGTAAATGGGTACACATATATATGTGTGTTTGTATATATACACAAGACAGATAACTATGCTACCAATCTCTGTTAGTTCATCAAAAAGAACAGTTTGTGCTTTCTTTGTCTGATTGTTTGATCATTTTTATGCCTAGATCTTGTAACCTGAGCAACTACTTGTAAGATAACAATATATAATATATTAACTAGTGTTAATTTTCTACTATTTTTTTTGAAATTCTGTATTGTTTCTATCTTTTTTTCTGTTTTGCTTCTTAAAATAAAAAAAATCTTACAACAAATGAATAAAACTGAAAAAAGAGAATATTGCTATATAATCTAGCCAAAGCATGTTACTCAATTCTATAGATTAAAATAATTAGAAATTGGCATAGAAAAATATTATTTATAATATTTGGATGGGGAAGACATTGAAAATTAAGTCAAAAGATAAGCAAAAGACCAGGAGAAAAATATCATGACACATATACAAATGAAATATTATTGTATATAAATATATTGTGCACAGTATATTATATTTAGTTTTAAAACAATATCCAACTGGTAAGAATTCAAAAAATAAGAACGGAAAGTTGACACCTGAAAAATTCCTTGCTGTGTGTTATGGCTTGTTTTTAGATGTTTCCCCAAAGCTTCATGCAGTCTTAGGTGGGGCTTTTGAGAGATGACTGAATCTAGGGTATGTGCTGTGGGATCAAATCTTTGATGCTGGGATTGATTAATGGTGTGATGCTAGGATTTAGGCTGCCCCACCTTGGGTGTGAATGCTACCTGCCCTAATGGTGGGTAACCTGGATAGGATATAAGGGACAGAAAGAGTGTATTACTGGCTACTTATTGGTTGTTGCTTGTCTTCTGCTGCCTCTGCCTCCTCTGTGATGCCCTTCCGCCATGCCACCTGCCTTAGAGCCAGCTGATTATGGGCTGAAATCTCTATCTAGAAATTGTGAGCCAAAGTATAACTTTCCTCCTCCAAATTTGGGTGTCAGGTATTTTGTCTCAGCTATGAAAAAAATAGCTAAGTGACTGTGATACAAAAAATACAATTAAAATACAGTACTACAGTGGCAAGGTGCTTGGGAGGGCGGGTGGGCTGTGTTGGCCCAGGAAATTTCTAGAGATCTACTGATTAAGGGAAGCTAGAATGGCCTTTGAAGAAGTTTTAGATAAAAGCTCTTCTCCAGATTGTATAGCAAAAGATATTTCCCAATTCAGCCTTTAACAGAAATAAAACAACAGCAACCTAAAGCAAAATCAAAATTTAAAAATAGAAAACTCTTATCTTCTTTGCCTTATGGAAAAGAAGAAACCACAAGCTCTTTCTGTCATCCCCTCTCCTATCCAACCCTGGAGACCATCCAGATTGGGAAAAGTGGAGTCCTGGGAAGGGACTGGATAATTTGAAGGCCAGTCTTTTTATATTTTCTTAAGTTTGCTACATTCATGCATAGTTAAAGATTTGAGCTATTTATCTCTGGTGGGAATTAAGATTGCTATTGATTTTTTTAAGTACCCCAAATTGAGGCAGTAAATGAACCTTTACAAAGTACAGGGTTTCAATGTTATTTAAGGAGCATTGCCAGAAAGATGGTAGGCACGGTCTTCTCTGGTGGTGAACTGCGCAGCTTGGGTGTCCCACAGAGTGTGTCCTGGGCAGTGATGGGCGGGGCAGGACACTGTCATCCAAAATGTTGCTATTGGCCAGTCAACATCTGATGTAAGGCAGTTGTGCATGGCAGGTTGTAGGGCAGATGTCCCGAGGGAAACAGTGATGCACAAGTAGAGGGAGTGCCAAAGAAGAAAATGCCAAAGCTGTTGAGGGATATCTATGTGAGTTATTATTTCTGGGAACTCATGGAATCAGCAAGGATCCCAAAGGGAATTAACTGGAACTCTGAAAAAATACTAGACCATAAAATAGGTTTTAAGTCTAATGTACAATAAAAGGAATAATAGAATAATAGTCTTACTTCTTGGCGATGACAACTCTGTAGGATAAATTATGGAGAAAAGGAAGAGCAATTCAAATCTTAGTTTTCTTTGATTCCATCTTTCCCCACAGAGTGAATAATCTTTAAATTGGGAAAGAGAAGGAAAAGTAATATAAACAATGTGAACATGTAATAAATTTCTAAGGTGGATGAAAGGATAATAGAAGCTCTAGCCACAACTAGTGCTGTAGGTTCAGCTGTGGAACTTCCCAAGTGCTAAATACATGTTAAGATTGAACCCTGGAAGTGATGAGGTTCAGTGAAAATTTGTGGTGTTTAAGAGGAATCTGAAGATGGTCAACTGTCCAAATAGAAACTGAAAAGCCTTCAAAGAGTTCTGTAAATTTTGAACAATACTAATGTTAGGGTGATTTGTGGCGATTTAGGAAATAGATTAATGATTTTTAATAAGGAAAACCTAACAATAACTACAAGGCCTGATCTAAATATATGGTGAATGTTTAAATTAAAAAGTTATTCCAGTAAAACACACATTGCCATTAGTTCTCCTCAAAATATCCCTCTCACTTGGAACATATCTCATCATTCTTGCCACTTTCTGAAGTAGTCAGGAAATTCTCTTTCATTGAGAGAGAAAAACATAAAGAGAGAGAGAGAGATAGAGACAGAGACAGAGACAAAGACAGAGACTGAGACACACAGAGAGAATGCAAACTGCATGAGGACACAACGGGGTAGATGTGGGTGGATTTGCAGTTGGATGAGCACTGTATCTCAAAAGTGCTGATCCAGATGGAGTTTTCTAGAACATTCCAGAGTTCTGACTTGGCTGCGTTCTTTGCAGATCAGTGAAAACATATAAAGATATAGAAAAATAAAGATTGAAAATATATAAAGATATAGAAAAACAAAGATTGAATAAAGATATAGAAAAACATGTTTTCAGATAATGACAAATTGAGTATTTCAATATGATAATTCATTAGCCTCTAGATACTAGATCTAGAGGAAAAGAAAAGGAAGAAAGGTAATGGAGCTAAATATAAGATTCAAGATTTACAATAGAAAAAGTCACTTGAGCCAATAAAGGAGGCAGAGGTCTGATTTCCTGTGTGTTGACCACACCATTGACTTACTGAGACACTAGATGAGAACCAGCTTTACCACTAAACCTACTTTCATCAGTAAAGACAAGAAAATGAAGAGAGTCAGCCTTTTTGGGAATGTGTAGTCAGAATCTGTCTCCTTCCTGTCTTCTTCATGAACCAGAAGCAGGAGATCTGTTCTCCTACTCAGAGGCAAGTGAGCCATGCTCTAAGGAAGTCCATGCTTGGGATGGTGCTGGAAAGGAGGATGAATATTGCATTCCTTGGAAGAGTCTGTAGGGCTACTTTGATGCTGGAGTAGAAATAAATTGGGAAGTGAGTTTTGTGGAGAATTCTTGGAACCTAGCAATGAGTCGGGCTATTTTCTTCTGTACCTGGCTCATCTCTGAGGAGAATAAGAAGTGGGCATTTAACTTGTGCCCTTGATGACTAGGGAAAGTGTGTCTAAAGTTAGATCATGCAGCTCCCAGGGCAGAGTTCAGAGTCCAGGACAAAGGTGTGTGCGTGTGAGCAGGAAGAAGAAGGGGCAACCTTAGCCTACTCAGATCACTGGCAGCCTCAGGGGGCTTCCCAGAAATGTTTGCAAGAAGACCCCAGTTGTTACCATGGCTCTGAGGAACAGCAGAGGTGACAGAGCTGGACTGGGTTTTGAGTTTCTTAACTTGGGAAGACAAGGTACAATGGTCACTCCCTTTGGAAGGGTAGGGGAGAGGGTACTATTCTCCAAAACCTCACCCCTAACCTCAGCAGATTCCTTTGTCAGGGTCATCTGGACTCAAAATGAAACACACTCTTTTATTTTCAGGTACATAATAAGAGTTTCTTCAGCGTCAATGGTGGGAGAAGTTGTATGTGTGTGGACGCAGGGGTGGGCAGAGGCTATATAAGAACTCTTTGGACTTTCTTCTCAATTCTGCTGTGAGCCTAAAATTTCTCTAAAACATGAAGTCTATTAAAAATGACAGTTTATCTGACGAGGAGAAATCTCTATCTTTCAGAATCACCTAGAATTGATGTGATTTTAATTGTTAAATTAAAGCATCTCTAGTTCCTCTATTTTTCAGGATGATAAACACTTTGCGAAATAGAGATGGTAGAGATTGCTTTGGCCAGGTGTCTTGTGGATTATCTTTCAACAGGATATTGACTGCTAGTGAACTGTACATAGATTGCAAGGGGAAAAAAGTAAATTTTGAAGATACAGGGACTTCCAAGAAATGTTTGCATATGTGTCTATCATAACCCAATGCATGCAAATGAAATAATAGGTTAAAAAAGAGATGGTCTCTATTCCTCATCTAGCACACAAAGGAGCAAAACTCTGTGGGAAAATATTGTTGTACTTTCTTAGTCAAATAAAATAGAAAAGTCAAAGGGTGTTTTTCTTCATGCAGCACATCTGGCTGTGCTGGGTGAGTTGAGGCTCCCTGAGGATGTTTGTATGCAAGCAAGAAAGGGAATTTAAAGAGATGATGAAAAGGAAGAGTGTGTTAAAAAAATTAAACTGTGCAGGAGAGGAGGAAGAGAATAGTTTTAAATCAACCTTGGGATAGGTATTTTAAAATAAACAGGGCCAAGTCTTAAATGCCAAAGTAAGATTGCTGTCAGCCACAAGTGTGTGAAAAGTTATGATTTTGGCCAAAGTTCTATAAAGGATTGAAGCAGGAGAGATCAAAACAGTACTACACTGTCAGAAGCAATGGTTTCATTTTTATACCCCAACAAATGTGTAATTGGCTACAGTAAGGAGAAGCTCAGTAAAGAGAATGAATGAGTATGACAGAAAAGGGCATGGAGAGGGGAATGGGCAAAGTTCTTCTTGGTGGAGTGTGGTGGGGTTCACCCTGAGGACTATATGAAAAGGAGGACTAAGCCATGTGAAAATAGGAGCAAGGAGCTCTGAAGGAGGAGGTGACAGCAGGTGCAAAGGTCCTGAGGTTGGCCGATTCAAGGAACCTCACAATGACCAGGAGGGCTAACTAGGTACGGACTGGCTTCTGGGAGGTCTTGTAGGCTGCAGGGCAAACACTGGAGTTTGTTCTGGGTGAGAAGTCTTTGCAGGGGTTCCATCAAGAGAGGGATGTGGTCTGTTGTATGTGTTAGAAAAATGATTTTGAGCACTGCATGCAGGATGGACAGGATGAGAGCAAGACTGGAAACGGGGAAATGAATTCAGTAACAACCAGCTCTATTTCTTAACTAATGTATTAAAATTTCAATTGCTGATGTCATTTATGATGAATACAGAGAAGCCCCAGAAAACAGTGAAAGTCCCTGATGGCAAAGGCTGGACAAGTCACTTTCTCTCTCCTTCAGTCATGAAATAATTGGTAGTAAGATATTAACAGCTGCTATGTACTGAGTGCTTATGAAGTGCCAAACCCTGTGCCAGGCATGTAAATGAATCTCACCTTATTTAATCCTTACAAGAATATGTATTGGCAATGCTGCGGAAGAGGTGGCAGCTGTTAATAGCCAAATATAAAACTTGACAAGCTATCAATTTACTCAAGCGAATGATTAGCAGTGCAGTGATTTAAAACCAATCCCATATTTAAATAAATTTCGTCTTTTAAAAAAATACTGTATTTACAGGCCTAGCCTTGGAGAAAAGACTTTCATATCAAAAGGAACACGTGAAATATCTTTCTCTAGATATAGATATTTTGAAATCACACACACTGTCAGGAATAAGTCTCTGAAAAATTACCAAGTCATTTTCCAAAATATCCCTCACTGGTTATTGTTTTAAATATTTAGAATTTTGTCCTGCATGGAAAGACACTGCAGAACCCACTATTTATGGAGGCCTCACTTTAATGAGCAAAAAAAAAAAAAAAATTCCACGGAGCTGTGCAGACATGGAGTGAAGGAAGGGCAACTATGGATTTAAAATGCGGAATTTTTGTCAGTTGTGGAAAATTTCTTGGTCTGCCTCCATGAATTCAATTTTACAGTTTTTTACTTGATGAAATGATCAAAGCCTTTTGCTTCTAAGCTAACATTCCTTTGAAATATAAAATTAATAGTTCAAGATTTAAAGGAGAAATAGTAATGTCTTAAGTTCCCAACTATGACTGGTTGTTGTGAATATTTGGAAAGAGAAATTCCTATTTAAAAAACAAGTGTCCAAATTAGAAATTAATTTTTTCTGTACCAGTAAATTCTCAGCGTTTGTTCCTTTAACATAGATTCAGTTTCTATGAGCAGCATGAGGGTTATTGCACCAACTAATAATGAAGACTTACAAATATGTTTGGCATAATCTTAAGCTATAAATAATGAATAAATGAATAAAGTTTCATAAACATTTAAATTTCATTCTATATAAAGAAAAAACATCCATGATAAGAACAGAGAAAAACTCCTATGAAGAAGATAGCTTGGAGTCTGGTATGGTGGTGCTCTGCCTATAATCTCAGCATTCTGCATGACTGAGGCAGGAGGATGACAAGTTTGAGACTGGTCTGGGCAATTCAGCAACTTGTGAGACTCCATCTCAAAATACAAAAGGGCTGGATAAAACTTAGTGAGAAAGTCCTCTGTTAAGTCTCCAATAATGGAAAAAAAATAGCTTGAAAAGTCCGAGAAGTGCTGAGAACATAAAAGAAGCAGTATCCTTTTGCCCTTACCCTGTAAGTGGAAATGTGTGGCTACTTCACAAATGGTTGCACATGCATGACTAGGAGGCATATGCTGGATGTGCTGGCACAAGCCCGTAATTCCAGCTACGTACATGGGAGGCTGAGGCAGGAGGATCACAACTTTTAAGGATCTCACCACTTAGCAAGATCCTGTCTCAACATTAAATAAGAATTGGAGTGTAGCTAAATGGTAAAGTGCTTCGGGATTTAATCCCAGTGTCTTAAAAAATTAAATAAGAGGCACAAGATGACATCTAGAAAGTTAATATTTTAATAACTTATTACATTATTGCTATAAATTGAGCTTTTTCTAGGCATTAAGATATGTCATCCTGCTATACATATTATTATTTCCATTTTATATATGGGGAAACACATTTAGATATAAGTGGGAGATTTTAATTCTTTTGGATAGACATCTAGGAGAGCATAGCTGAGTAGAATGGAATTTCCAGATTTAGTTTTTTGAGGGCTCTTCATACTGAGTTTCATATGGAATTAAAATCATCCTATAACAGGGGTATGTGCATACCCATGTTTAAAGCAACACAATTTTTAATAGCTAGATCTGGGAAGCAGTTTATATGTTCATTAGCACATGAATGGATAAGGAAAATGTATTTCTATATAATTGATTACTGTGCAGCCACGAAGAAACTTGAGGCATTAGTGGGTAAATGGATGCAACTTGAGAACATACATGGTACGTGAAATAAGTCAGATACACAAGCTCAAATATAGAATAGTTTCTCTTCTCTGGGAAACAAAAATATAAAACAAAATAGAAGAGAGATAAGTAGAAAATAAAGAAAAGGTCAAACACTTCCCGAATTACAAATCTCATTGTTTTAAAAATATTTTAATATACATGCTAATTGACTTCATTTATACTACTAGTTTATCTTCATTTAAAAAGATTAGTGTTACTATTTCTTTTTTGTAAGCATTTTTTTCTTTTGGTTTCTGTCTTGTACTCTGATTAACTACTTTGAAGATAATGATACACAGTATAATTATTGTTATTTTCTTGTAATTCAATTATGAAATTTTATTTTTTAATCAAATAAAAGATAAAAAATCAGAAAGTCAGACTTTGAACTCTACTGTACTGTCTTTTAGGTGTTGGCAAAGTCCGTAAAGCTTAGGTGAAGTGTATATTAAGATGCAATAGTCTTAGATTATGATCAATGGGATTTTACTGATTAGTAAAACATCGGTTAGTCACAGGAATCTTTCTTTCCTGGTTCAATGCTTTTCCTAAATGACCTGATCTTGGCGACGGTGGCCCTGCCCTAGTCATACATGCCTTTGCCTGTGACTCAATTACTTGCTTTCCTCACATCTTCCCTCCTGGACTCCATGTGTCCTCGTGCTCATCCGCTGCTGGAAGTGGGCTGCTAGAACATTGTGTGGTCCTTTGGGTTGGGTAGAGTGATTGTGGTTCGTTTTTGTCTTATGTTAAAAGTATTATATATTATATGTATAAAATATATGCTTCTTTATTTTTAAATGGGTTAAATTTTGACCTAATCCTCCAAACACTTGAAAGAACCCTATGGATCACGATAGACATGCTTTTGAAGAAATGCTGCTTTCAAGACTACTCAGGATTCAGACATTTACCATGTAGTGGCCTGTATGGCTATAATAAAATTTATGTTGAGAAAAAGAAAGAAAAGAAATACCATCAAAGCAGAGGAAGACAGGAAGTGATGTTATTCTAAGAATATCCAAATACTGTTTTAGCTGTATGACCTACTGTCATGTTTGGGCTGTGGGCCAGCTAGTTCTTAGCTTTGAAATGGAAAGTAAAATTTTAATATTGCTGCCAAATATTAATTGCCTGAAACTTAGGACTTAGGTTTGGATGACATATTGTTTTATCAGCATTCAACTCAATTTTGAATGTGGAATAGAAAGAAACAACAATAAAAAAAATTCCCCAAAAGCCTGAGAGGTAAAATTATTCATATATTTTCATTGTGTTTTACAGTGCCCTTCCTAATCCAACTCTAATCTTGTATTTGTTGCCTTAAAACTGGTTGAATTTTGTCCAGCAAACTTAAAAACTGGCAACTATCAGTTGTTGACTCATCTTTTTTTCTAAAATATGTTCTTTGTGTCAATAGTTGAGGTACCTGTTTTACAATACAATGACAAATAGATTTTCTAGTGTCTATAGACATGTGTCGTCTTTTTCTAAATAAATATGTACATTTGTTTGATACAGGGTCTCACTTTGTAGTTTAGGCCAGCCTTGAACTCGCTGTTTAGCCCAGGCTGGCCTTGAATTGGCCGTGATCCTTCTGTCTCGGCCTCCCGAGTGTTGGGATTACAGGTGTGTGCCACCATGCCTGGCAGGGATATTTAATTCAGTATAACTTCACAGTCTTAGACTTACCATTTTGACGCACCGATTGAACTGTCCAAATGACTCAGTTGACTCACTTTTTGCTTTTAGACTGTCTAGACTTGCATAGTTAAAATGACTAAATTGGCCAGTGATACAAATGTGTGGGAAGTTAGCATCACTTAGTTGTAACCTTTCTAGTCAGAAAAACTATCAAAGAGAAAAAATAATTTAACAAGGTTTGGCCTTTTTATACGCTCTTTAAAACATTCTGCCTCTGCAGAGGGAAGAGGCCGGAATTCCTTCAGTGAGGCTGTTGCAGATGCTGTGGCCCCGGCACATTAGACTTCTAGTGCTAAATATTCCTGGCTAAAATGCTCCACACTGTAGAAACCAAGATTTTGAAGTTTCTCTGCCTCTTGTTACTTGTTACTTTCTCTTCTTTAAATAATAACTGCTGTATTTGCAATGCTTGTGAGTGTGAGTGAGTGTAAGTGGCTTTCTCCTGTAGTAGCATTTTGAAAAATGTGGAGATGTTATTCATCATAAGCATTTCGAAGTGAAGTGGAAAGACTAGAAAGTGTTGGCAACTGCACACCACACAATTGCTTAGCTCTTTTTCGATAATGTACTCTTCAGCAGCATGTACGTTCCCTTAGGAAGCTCAGTGGAATCGCCCTTCCTTCCACTCAGAAACCAAGCTTTGATTTCCTTTGCGTAGCTGCTCAGAATGGCAGTTGTCCATGGAAATTCTTGTTTCCTGATGTATGAGGATGACTAGGACAACACAGGAATAATACAAATGTGGCTGCTCTGACATAACATAAAATGAAGCATTCTCTGAAAAACTGCAAATGTAGATAGTGACCATCCCCGCCTCCACCACCTTCCTAGGAGAAAACCAACATGGCCGCACGTTTGTATTCACAGACAGATGAACTGACATTTTGAGAGTGGCCAAGAAAATGTTGCCATTCTTAATTTCTGCAGGAAATATATTCATTGTAAGTATCTATAAATATTACAAAGGTTTTATCATGAGCATCCTACTTTTAAATGTTTTATTCTCACTGCCCCTGCTTGCCAGACTTCCCTAAAGTAAGTGAAGCAGAGAAAATTCATCGAGGAGGTGTTGCCTGGTAAGGAGCGGCCCCTTGTTCTCCCACAGGACATATAGATATAGATATAGATATAGATATAGATATAGATATAGATATATACACACACACATATATATATGCTTGTTCAAGTAAAGGGACTGTTATGGCTTATACCTAGATGTCCCCTCAAAGCCTATGTGCTTAAAGGTGGGGCTTTTGGGAGGTGATGGGTTATGGGTGTGTGATACTGGGTTAGTCCACTAATGGGTTTATGGCTGGGTGTGACACTGAGAGGTGAAGTCTGGTGGGAAGAGGTGGGACCTGGCAGTGTGGCCCGGAGGTGTGTACCCTCCCTACTGTCTCCATCCCCGGCTGCTTCCAGCCTGCCCTGCCGAGAACTGTTTCTCCTTTACAGTGCTTTTCTGCCATGTGCCACCCTGCTTTGCAGCCAGCTGACAAACCAGGAGTGAAAATAAACTTTTTCTCCTTTAATTTGTGGGTGTTGGGTATTTTGTCCCAGCAGTGAGAAAGTGAGACAGGGGAGGACAGATGTGGGGCAGACACCTGTACTTCTAAGGGTCACAGGAAGATGATTGTGGGGTGATTGACCCTGAAGCCTGGTTCCATCCTAACCCTTCTCTGTTCAGGACTGTACCAGGAAATATCCCCAACATACGCTCTGTAGAACAAGCAGAGATGAGTCCTCAACCTTGTTTTTTGATGTAGCTTTGTGATTATATGATACTAAGTGTTATGAAAATGGAAACCATCCTTGAAATATCCTTTTTAGAATCTGCATGATTTTCCAATAAGGGGTACAATTGATTTTTGCCACTGTATTTTCTGTGTGTTGATAATCTTTGCTTCAGAATTTAAGCAAAACCCCCATTTTCTTGTTGCACTTAATTTAGAATCCATTCTGTAGGCATACATTTTACTAGCTTTTACTTCTGCTTCCTTTAATGAAAATTCCTCAAGTGCAGTTCAGTGTGGAGAAAGGGCAAAAGAGGAAGGAAATAATGTTTTCAGAGAGCTTAGAGCAGTGTAGGCAGGCCTTTATGCTTGCTGTGTTTGTTTATAAAGGATCTCATTTAATGCACGCGAAATGTAGGTATTCAGGAAACCAAAGCTCAAACAGATTGGGTAACTTGCTTCAGGTTACATAATTAGCATTTGATAGAGATAGGATTCAATTCCTAAGGTTTTTGGCTTTAAAGCTCTATCAGACTGAACACACCTTATTGTAAAATACATGGCACAGTGGACAGCTTATGGAAGGCACAACGTAATGATTCTTGGTATTCGTAGGGCTTGTCCAAGCTGGTCAGAGCCGGTTTTACGTTCCTTGCAAAGTGGCAGTGACATGACAGATCAATGTGTATAATTAGGAAAAAGAAAATGTTGAAAATCTATTTATGCTTAAATAACTAAAAAGGAACTGGTCTCCTGCCAAATTGACATATATTTTTGAAGCCATAGGCTAGAAGATACTCCTTTATGTAGTACTTAAGATAAATAATGCTTTTCAAATGTCCAACCACCTGCTACCACACGTAACTAAACTCAGAACAAAACTCTTTTTACTTCCTCCAATGGTCTAGGTCAATGTGTGACAATGTAGTTTCCTTTTTTTAGACAATGTTGTGATGTGATAACCTAGGTGCTTTAAAATATACTAGTTTTCTGTGGCTTAAAGGCTGAACAGCTTCCCAGCGATAACATTTACAGTTCCAAAATATTTTCCTGTGCTTGCTTCAGCAGCAGATATACCAGAATACGTTTCTAAATTAAGTAACACTTTTCACTGGATAGCGTGGCTATTCCATGTTTATGGCAGTGTCAATGTCTGTGTTATATAAAGGGTCTTGAATGGTTTTCTAACCCTTATTTCTATCTGTGCCATCACTATTTTGATCTTTCCCTTAACAAACACAACTCTTTTTCTTCTCTACAACCTGTGTAAATTAGGATTTGACTTTTACTTCAAGTAACAAGAATAGGTTTACAGGGGCTTAACCAAATAGAAGTTTGCTTTTTATCACATAACAGAGACCTACAAGGAGACAATCTGGAACGTGTGTTGGCTGCAAGATGTCATCAATGTTCCAGTCACCCTTTAATTTTCAGTGGTGTCATCCTTAGTAGATGGCTTTTATTCTTATGGTTGCTTTACAGGACAGATGGCTACTTTACTTCTAGCTTTGTAGTGTCATTCAGGTAGAAAAAAGAAAACAAGGTGTCCGGTAGGAAGGAGCCATGTTACCCTGAAGAAAGCAGAACTATTCAGAAATCCTCAGCAGCATCACGCTTATGTCTCATTGGTCAGAATGGTCAGAACATCGCTCTTACCTGCAAGGAAGTCTGCAAAATGAGAAACGTCGGCTTGGGCTACAACGCGAGTGCAAGGCCGGCCTGAGCTACATAGTGCGACCCTGCCTCAAAAAAACCAGGGTCGGGGGTTTGGCTCAGTGCCTTAAGCGCCTGTCAGGCAGGTGCGAGGTTGTGAGTTCAATCCCCCGTGCCGCAAAAAAAAAAAAAAAAAAAAAAAAAGAAACTAGAGAGTTCTGGTAGTCAGTAAAACTGGTGAGCAGAGTTTGGGTTAACAACATTGTCTACCCCACCCCTGACTAACACTGCATAGTGCTCTTAGGCTTGGCTGTGAATCTAGTGTGGAAGTACAGAAGGAAAGACAGAAAGGAGGCCTGCACTGTGTGATTCTCTCTTCTTTTCCTTAGAGTTGGGGTTTCTGCTTCCACTCATTTTGGTACTTTTCCCCTAATTATTATTATTTTTTATTACTCAATGCTGAATAATGTAATTTTTTTAGATAACCCCTCTGATTCTCCTGAAAAGACTAGGCAGCCCTCTCTTCCATATTCCTCCAGCCCTGGATCTTGAATATATGTTTTCCTCCTTTGAAGCATTTTTCATTTTTATACTTCTCTCTCTCTCTCTCCCCCACCTCCGTGTGTGTGTGTGTGTGTGTGTGTGTGTGTGTGTGTGTTTATGAGTCTTATTTATCCAGTATCTTGCTTTCTTTTCCAATAGACTATAAATTCCATGAGAAGAGAAACCACGTTTATATCGTACCTGGATATTCCTTCCTGCCTCAGTGTCTAACGGAATATCTATTACAGAGCAGATCTTTAGTAGATATTTGTTGGATTAAGAATGATAAGTATATTTTGTTGGTTTGATTCTCATTTATTCTTCCTTTTTTATGCATTTCTTCTGCCTTCTTTCTCCCTTCTCCCACTACACTTTATTTAAGGACTTTCACTGATATTTTCCCATTCATTTTGTATTTTTTTCTTCTGTCCTTGTCTCTTTCTGGAGTATTTTCCCCCTCTCAGTTATTATCTTTATTCACAACTGTACATTTTCATTTTACTTTTCTTGCTCAAGTTTCTGTACCACGTGTCCATCCTGGTGCCCACTGATTTCTACTTTGAATGGCTTTCTGTCACCTCACCTCAGTGTGTTCCACGGGATGCTCCTCAGCTCCCCACTGCCATTTTCTACTTTCTGAAAATGGTGACACCTTCTTCTTGTTACTTACACTTGAAAACTTGGCGTTATTTGTGGTATCATTTATCTGTATCAATAAGTGCTGTGTCTTTAGCTTAACAATAACCCCCCTTTCCCTTCTCGTTGTTGTGATGGCACTGCACAATGTGTAGGTTTGTGGGTACTGGTACAAGTGGGATGGCAAGATCAAAGATAACAGGAGCCAACTGACCAATGTTCCCCATAAAGCATGAGGCAGAGGCTTTGCAAGTTCACCAGCCTCATAGATTCATTTAAGCATCATGTTCTGGGATATGAGACTCAGGGGAAAATTAATTCAGATAACTTTGGATTCCTATGCAGTAAAATTTTAAAGGATTTGACTACTTAAAATAGGTGCTGTATTTTATGATGGAGGTATGGATCACTTTCGCACTGTTGATGAAAAGATCACAAAATGGTATTTAAAAATTATAGAAGTATTGTTGCAGTAATAAAGGGTTTTGTAAAGACAGATTAGATGTTCCCACTCAATCAACTTTATAATGCAGAAATTAGAGAAACTTTATTGAAATTAATAGGTATGAAATTTAGAAAGTTAGACAATTACTTCACAGATTATCTCATTAATCAAGATGTGCATTTTTCTTTTACAGAAAATAATGACCCGTATGAATAGTTTGGATGAATAAATGAATCAGGTGATGTCTCTGTGATACCAAAATGACTTGTTGAAAAGTGAAGATTTTACTGAATACCATATTAGCAAAAATCACTCTACCAGTGGCTGAAAATCTTGATTTTTAACTTGACTGGATTAAAAAACACAGAAGAAATTAGTAAAACCTACTTCCATATAAGTCTATGAAGGTGTTTCTAGAGATAACTGGCATGTAAGCCACCAAACTGATGAAGGTGACCCACCCTGGATGGATGTAGCACCATGCAGTAGGGTCCTCAACTAGAACAAAAGCAGCAGAAAGACAGCTGCTAGCAGAGCCTTTGAGTTCTTTCCCTTTCTCTCGGCTGCTTTGGCTGCCATGAAGTGAACCACTTTTCCCTGCCATTGCTTTCAGTCATGATGCTCTGCCTCGCCACAGCCTCTTACAATGGAGTCAGTCAACTACGGACTGAAACAGTGAAACAAAATAAACCCTGCCTCCTTCAAGTTGATATTATCAGGTATTTTGTGACAATGATGAAAAACTAACACACTGAGGTTTGTAAAATATTTTGCTTATAAGGAAACTTCTCTTCTGGTACCATTTTTATGAAAGTAGAAAGTTTAAGAGCAACAGTGGAGAGCAGCCACCTTCATGTTTTAATTCAAAAGGGCAGAATTACAAATAGTAAAGATTCAAATTAAGTACGTTGTTTAGCTGCCTGTGCCTTAAAATTTCAGGTGAACAGACGAATAGAGAAATGTTCTTGAAACTGTGTGGAGTTACCTGCTGATTTTTCATAAGCAACCCTTTCCTCTTTCCACATGGACCTCTAATTTCCTAAATATCCCAACTCCATTCAGCTAGCACATCCCAACCCTCTGGATATAGGGGTCTCAGGATGATCATGCAAACTATTACGAGGCCACATGTGCTGGAATATCAGGATTCTTTTTTTCTCTACCTTGTATGTATGTGTGTCTCTGTCCCCTTCCTCCTCTCCCATGATGGATGTGCATAAAATATTACACAATTTTTCTGGCTACTAGTCAATTGACTTTTATTCACAACAAGTCAGACTTATGGTGAAATTGATACTCAAAGTGGCAGAAAGCAAGAATCCTAGGTGATTTCCTATTTAAAGACAAGAGGCAAAAATTAATGTTACTGCATTTAATTTCAAATTTTAATCCCAATTTTGAATGTGATGATTAAAACATGAATAAAAATAACATGTATCAAGTATTGAGAATTTACTATATTCTAGGCATTGTGCTAGGTAATTTATATTCCTCAGTTTGTCTAATCTGAAAAACCATATTGCAAGTTAAATATTACCATTTTTCATTTCTGAGAGGAAGTGGAGGCACCAAAAATTTAAGTTACAGTGCTTGTACAAGGTACACAGTGAGCTGCTGACAGAGTCTGAATTTAGTCTTAAAGTCCATGCTTCTAGCTCACTATTCCATGATCAGAACATGAATTTGGAAAGTGCTCTTCTGAAGATCATTTAGATTTTAATCCTAAATATCCTTAAAGCAGCCCTTTGACAACAGTTGTGCAGATGAATGAAGAGTTTTGAGCATTAGGGAAGTTAAGGTCTTAGCCATGATTGTATAATAAGTGGGATGAGAAAACAGCAGCAGTGGGTGTTGTAGGAAATAATTTGGCTCTGTGAACAAAGTTCACTCCAGTGCCTTTGAAGTCAGTGGGCTCTATTTGCTGCTAGGGCTTCCCAGTGTCCCCAGGCATCCTATCTTTCCATCTTTGACCTTGTCAGTATCAATTGCCATGTTCTGGGGACCCATATGCTCCCTTGTCATATTAACATCACTGCACTCTAAGAGGAATAATCCTTTCCATTTCTTCAGTGGCCTATAACTCACCAAAAGTCTTCTCCTGTGTGATCTCATTTGGGTTTTTCAGCCACCTAAGAGATGGGCTGATGTGCTGATTTTTTACTGTCTTAGGCACTTACATGTCAACTTGCTTTTAATTAATTTGAACTTTGAAGTGTGTTGTCTTCTAAAAGACTTTTAGTTCTGTCTTACGTGTTGCTGAACTTGCATCCGGACTACAAACTTCAAGAAGAAAGAGTTAGACTTTAAGTTTTATATGCTTTGACCTTCTTTCTACAGTGCCCCATTTTGGTACACAGTGGTTTCTCAAAATGAGACCAACAAACTCAAAACTCATTAAGTTGATATATGAAACAAGGAAACATACACACTGTAGTTCCTTCTAGTGATGTGACATTGGCTTGCTAGAGTTGATTGATAAATATTCAGGAATATGGTCAGCAGGGTAGTAATCTGTTGGTGGCTTCTTATGTGTGGCAGGATAATTTATACTATAAAAACTACTGAAGGCTTTGCCTCGAGGCTACTTTTTGTCTGCAACCCCTAAGATCCAGTTTACTAGAACACTCTTGGTTGTAATTTTTCTGTGGTCCGCAGGCAGCTGCTTTTCTTTCTTGTTTGTGGGTTAGCTGATGGTCACGGTCCACGTGTCCACAATAGGGTAGAAAGTAGAAGTGTAGCCACTGTGTTAATCTCTAAGTCTTTGCTGTCATTGGAGGCTCTGAGCCAGGGATAATGGTTTAGATTCGTTGTAGAAAACCAAACGATGGAAGACTGCTTAGGAAAAATGGGGTTGGAAGGGCCAGGGTGGGCATCACCAGGAGGTTGCCTGCTTCTTGTTTCAGCATAAGTCTTTCACCCATCCATTTTTTGAAGCAGTAAATGGATCAAGCTGTGCTTATAGGGATTTTGGAAACTCTAAGAGGACACTTTGGGTTTCAGTTAAAAGCAGTCTTGATCAAAAGTGGTCAGAATCACAAGGATCTTTATTGTTCACTTAACAGAAAATCTGAAAATAAGAGATCCAGAGTTAGTTCTGTCTTGGCAGTGGCTTCAAGGACCTCAAGTTGTTTCTTGTCCATTCTCTGTAATTCTTTGTATATGAGTAAAATTTCCCCTGATGGCAGCAATAGATCTAAACAGTAGTAAATTAGCCCACCCATTCCATCAAGGATATCCTGGTTTTGTGACAGAAAGGTTAGAAAACTCCTGCTTTCAACTTTCCTGAAATAATGGCATTTTCTGTTTAAATGAAGAGTACATGGAATAAAAGTGAAATGACATATCATATGGAGTATTAAAGAGAGCTTTATGGCAAAAATAATTTTCAGTTATTCTCTTCTAATTAACAGGAAACTCTAGTGATTCTATGTGATGAGAAATTAATTAAGGAAGCCAGAAACCCAAGACCATCATAGAAGCAGTAGAATGAACTAAAGAACAACCATTACAAGAAGAATAAGCAAAAGCTTTCATTTTAACATCCAACACTGTAAAATGCTATTTAAGTGGAATTGAAGGCCCAAATGGCTGCAATTATGGAGTACTGAAAAAATTTTCACATTAAGAAAAAATAATATTTTTACTTTTATGGGAAGCAAAATTAGATGAAGCTGCCACAGGAGTCAAGCTAACTGAGATTGCAGGAATTAGTGAGCCCTTTGCCCCTGCTCTAAAGAACTTGCTCTTCTTTGCTTCCCATTGCTAGGGCTGTACCTGGCAAGTCATGTGAGTTGAATGAGAACAAAGGACAATAAAGGATACGTAAAGTCTGATACAGGTAGATATTGGTCCTAGCAGAAGGGGGCCCAAGTTGCTGGAATCCAGATAGAATGGCTTCAGGCAGAGTTGTGGAGTTGCTGCTGTTTGGAACCTGTATTTCCTTCATCTGCTGTGAGGAAAAGGGGTTGGCCCCAGAGCCTGGGCAAAGTGACTGTGGAGAGCAGAGAGTCACAGGGCTAGGATTATGACACCCACATTTCCTTGCAGGGCCAATTTTCTGGCTCAGGCTCTTTGATGCCTAATGTTACCTTTCCTCCCATACTCTTGGTTATAATTATGTAGCGAAATGATTAAAGTTGATTCATGAGTGGCTGATATTTGCATTTAATAGCTCAATTAACTCTTCTACGATCCTTCTGGGAACAGGTGGGTAGTGAGTCCAAATGAGAAGCTGGGTTGGAGGGCAGCTACAACTTTCCTGCCAGTTGCGTCGGCAGCCTAACATGCGTAGGGAAAGCACGCCATGCCAAGAAGCACAGAAAATACTGTCACACAGCTTAGGATATAAGGAAAATTTTGTAATTCTTCTTTAGGATCTTTTTTTTTTTTTTAAAATAGTGATGTGTGAGTACATATGGCATAAAACTTTTGCTGGAAATCTGTCTGCAGTAAATCAAAAATGAAAATGTCTGTTCAGTTCTCAAAATCAAAACTCATTTTTATATTTCAAAAACTATGAAGCCATGCTTAGAACACAATAGGTTTTGTCTCTTTTTGTAGAAGGGCTCATTAGGCATCTGACACAGAATAAAGAGGAAGATCGAAAATGCAAGTAATTTATTAAATATATTACAGGATCACAATTCCAGAACCTAAATGAGATGTTTGAATTTATTAAAAGTTGGAAGCCTTGTTACTTGTGAAGGGTAGCAGCTTTCTTCTAACAATTTTAATTTATAGAGTTAAGACTACAGTCATACTTTGCCTGTGGGTTTTGATACTAAATACATATGTTCAAGTTAGCCCTGTGACTTTGTTTTACTGAATTTTGAATCCTTTTCTGTCTTGGGTAATAAGAACCCTTTTACAAAAAAAATACATGAAAGAATAAGATTGTAGAATTTTATAAACACTGCTGTGAGATTCAGGTTGTACTATTTTGTGTTCTGTGAATTTGTTATTGAGTTTCATAGAATCTGACACTCAAAGGAAATGTGTCTTACATATTGCCTCTGACTGAATAATACATTGAGTTATTAAAAAGACAGTGTGTAAGAAAATGGAATAATATCTAAGGTAACACAATAAAATTCAAGGACAATAATAGGTAATAATGAACTAGATGATAAACTCTCTGAGTTTGAAGTCCTTTTAAATAATTACCCTGCTCCCCTCCCTCCTGGTCCTCCTCCTCCCCTCCCTCTGCTCCTATCCTCTGTCTTCTCTTAGTTAAAGTCTGCACAGCAAATGGCTTTACCTCTACTCAAAATACAGCTTTTGAATCAATGAGTGGGTACGTAAATCTTTTTATCCCTCTTCAAATCTGGTTCATCATGTTGGGTGTACTGGGCAATTGATAAGAATTGGTTGAATGAAATTTCTGAATGATGAACTTGTTTCCTTCTAAGTGATTTATATTGATAACTTTTGAGCTAGAATTGTACTGAATAGAAACTAGCAAAATATTGTTGAGTAGAATTTTTAATGGACTAGCTGTAAGAAATTAAAAAAGGCATTTATAATCAAATATTATATTGTGTTAAGTAATGAGTAAGAGATTGAAATTAATTTAGTTACTCAGGTAGATTGATTTCCTCTTACAGTTCAAATATATTTTTTCGTGTATTGATTTTATATATAGGTACTTCTGAACATCTAGTCATTTTTACCACTTTTATGCTTTTTTTCTTACCACCTGTCCAGTTATTCCTCAATATTCTTTTTAAATTGATTTACATTGTAATCTAAACTTATTTAAATAGAATAGAAAACCAGTATCCTCTGTTGCAAACAGAAGGTAACTATAAAAATAAACTCACTGTGGTGAAAATGACGTTATTAAATTTTGACCAGGTTCTGTTGCCTGGGTAAAGACTGAGCCTGAGATAAATTTTCTTAAAAAGAGTTTGGCAAACATTAGAGAAGTATAAAAGACATACAGATGCTAACCTGAGTTTCGTGCCTGACCATCTTACAAAATTTAAAAAAAAAATTCAGAGACAAATTTTTCTCTTACTAAACCAAATATAAATTTCAATAAAGAAAAAACAAATTTTTCATAATTCCATGTTAGTAGGGCTATAACTCATGAAATTTTAGTGCTCTGTAATTTTTGTGGTAAGTAAAATATTTTTCTTCATTTTTGATTTCCTTCATACACGTTCAAAATAAAGAACGCAGTTTAGGGTGAAACTTTCATTTTATTACAGTAAACTTAGGTTCTACTTAATAAGTCATTTAAGTATAAACATGCTGAATTGGGTCTAAACTTTCTGTATCATTAATGCTTCATAGTGAATGTCATTCTAGGTGGTGCTCATGAAGTTATGATATGCATCTGAGTAGAACAATCGTTAATACCTTAAAGTCATATGACACTACGTCAGCAGAGAATAGGCTCAGATGACCAAAACTCAAAATTAATACAGTCATAGATAATGAATTTTAGTGTATCAGTTTTGAAGTACTTTATTCTTTACTGATTGCTTTGGACTGGTGATTGCAAAATTGAAAAAGATCATTTTAGGTCATATCTGAAACACAATCAGTTTAACCCTCTTGATTGAAAGAATTGATTTCTTAACCAGTAAAGTAATAATCTGTCAGTTTAGTCAAACTCCCAATGGCTAGTCACTTTAATCAAAGTCAAACTGATTTTGTGCAGAGATGGAAAAGAAAACCTGTAAGTTCTACATCATTGGTGTCTCTTGTTATTTCAAGAAATCTATGTGGTTCAAAACTCAGTATGGCAAATTTGAACAAGAAAGAAGGCAAATCAAATGATTTAGAATGCTTTAGAATTTTTAGATACAATGGTGCCATGTGTTATGTAATGCTTCCTAATGAGAGTTTAATAAATGATTTATTATACTGATGCAGGTAGAAATATATTTGGAAGACTGAAAAGTCAAAGTGGTTTCATGTTTGATGAGCACTGAATATTCTTGTTATTCATACTATAGAAGATGGCTTCCAAACCTGTGGAAAATCCTCATGACCAATGACTGATGCTTTATAATCATCAGTAAAAGAGGTTATTTTAGATAATCATGTAAAAATTTCAATAATGTTATTGTACTACTGTTTATATTACAGGTTTTGTACTAATAATTAGCTTAAACATAACAAATTTAAATTCAAGATAGCAGAATGCTATCGCAAGATGAAAACAAAACTTGGGTAAATGTTTTACTTTTAATGTATATGTGAACAAAATGAGAGATTCAATTTTAACAAAAATGCGAACAGTTTTAAATAATTTAGAGACAGCACATATTTTTCATGAGTGCATCACAAACAATTTAGTAACCAGGGGCTGAGTCATAAGCAATAATTTTAATAGTGCTATATTTATAAGCATAAATTTGCTTTGAGATATAGATGGCTGAAATTCTGGCCTATTCTGCTTCACTTTCGTGTCCTTATGATGAAGTGTTTCTAAGATTTCCTGAAAGGAAGCTCATTATTTGAATCAATCAGATGCAAAATGGAGCAGCATGAGGGTTGTGAGTAAAGTCCTTCCTGTTTATCGCATCAGTGTTGAAGTGATTGTGTTCAGCTCTAGCTAGGTATTTAAGCCCACCCGTGAAATTCCATCATGAAAAATTCTTTACTTTTTGTAATATAAAATCAAATATATCTTTAAAGTCTCTATTAGAAAGATAAAAATGGAAATGACTGTACCTCTTTGCTTTCCTTGCTTGTCTCTTATTCACTTCATTGTCTTTATACTTTAGATCAATTCAAAAGATATAATTAATGCCAACCAGCAGTGTGGGTGATATCCAATAACTGATTACCTAGCATAATTTGAAAAAGATTTGGTAAAGTGACTCCTTTAGGTATAAATGTACTTTTTATGGCAATGTAGATGCTTAGCAATGCTCTGAATATTCTTTGTAAAATCCACAGAAGTTACTGCAATTTAGGAGCTTTAACAGTAGCTGTTGTTATAATGACATTTAGATTGAAGCACTTTTGACTTCTGAATCCTGGAATCTTGTTGGGGTTGCTTAAGCAATAGCAATGTATATGAATTTAGGTTAAAGAGATACTTGATACTATATGTGAAATTAGTTTAATTTGGTATCTTGATGAAGCCATTTAAAAGCTGTTTCTAATAATGATTTTAAGAAAATTATTTTGGCCTTGTACTTTCTAAGAATGCAAAAGTTATTCTCTTTTATTAAGATGTTAATCCTTAGCATATTACCGTATGGTGGTCTGAAAGAATTCAATAGTGATAAAACATTGCTAGAAGTCAAGAGTTAATAGTAAAAATTAATGAAAAAAAGTATTAATATAAAGTAAAACACAGTGACGGGAAAAATCAAATATTTTTCCCTAAGGGGTACAAGGTTTTCTTATGGGAAGATTAACATTTTTCAAAAAATAGAATATAGAGTAGCAATAGAAACTACTGTATTTTTACTACCATAAGTGCCATGGAAACTTTTCAATACAGTTTATATTGCAGTTTCATATGTACTGCTAAAGAACTGAGACCTGTGCATACATGGAGAACGTGGATAGGTGAAAGACAGCCTGGGCAAGCTGGGTGCTTGTGGGCTTAAGAGGCTCTAGAAAAAAGCCGGGCGTGGTGGCGCACACCTTTAATCCCAGCACTCGGGAGGCTGAGGTAGGCGGAGCATTGTGAGTTTGAGGCCGGCTTGGGCTACAGCAGGAGCGCAAGGCCTGCCTGAGCTACACAGTGCTACCCTGCCTCAAAAAATCAGGGCCGGGAGTTTGGCTCATCAGCTTACACGCCTGTCAGGCAGGCGCGGGGTTGTGAGTTCAATCCCCTGTGCCGCAAAAAAAAAAAAAAAAAAAAAAAAAGAGGCTCTAGAAAAAAGGGAGATTGTTCAAAAACTGCCAAATTCTGCATTGATTATGTTTTTCCTGTGCCAATGCAGAACACAGATTAATTATCTAACACTGTCAAAACCCTACTATCTCTATAGCAACAGTTAGGCAAATCAGCTGCATTATTTCAGAAGGCAAAGGGCTTAATGAATTAATTAATTCATTTATTCACTCATTTATTTACACAGGACATATCTCTTGGGTACTATTAGTGAAGTTTTTACTGGTTTTGGCATTGGGATATACCAGTAAATACAGCAAATAAACAGAATTTGAACAGTATGAAGTATTGCAAAGGGAAGAAAACAGCACAAAAGAACCTAGAGTGTTAGGAAGTTATAGATATTTGAATGTCATAGTGGGTCCACTTATGTAAAGATACTGGAGGAGAAAATTCTAGGCAATGGCATGTGTAAATTCCTTAAAGAGATGCAAATTTGTGAAAGGGAAGAAATGCTCCCAAAGTCATTCCTGGAGAGTGAGTATTACCCTGATACCAAAACCAGAGAAGGGTCCAACCAGAAAAGAGAACTACAGGCCAAGCTGCCTAATGAATGTAGATGCAAAAATCCTCAATAAGATACTGGCAAACAAAATGCAGCAAATTATCAAGAATATTATATGCTATGACTAAGTACACTTTACCTTAGGCATGGTTCAACATATGCAAATCAATATATGTAATACACCATGTTAACAGAGCCAAAAACAAAAATCACACGATCGTTTCAATACATGCAGAAAAAGCATTTGACAAAACCCAACACCCAATCATGATAAAAACCCTGTAGAAAATAGGAATGGATGATCTTTATCTCAATCTGGTAAAAGTCAGCTATGACAAACCAGTAGCCAACATTGTACTAAATAGTCAAAAACTCTAAAATCAGGAATATGAAGAGGATGTCCATTGTCACCACTCCTACTTAATATAGTTCTGGAAACATTAGACAAAGTAATTATGGTAAAACATCTTTATTTTTCAAATTTAAAAAAAAAATTATTTTTTGGTACCAGGGATTGAACTCATAATCTCACACCTGCCAGGCAGGTGCTTACACCACTGAGCTAAATCCCTGGCTAGACAGAGCAATTAGACAAGATAAAGTGTTAAAAGGAATGAAGATAGGAATGCATGAAATTAAATTATCATTATTTGGAGATGACATGCTACTTTACATAGAAGACCCCAAAAACTCCATCAAAAGACTTCTAGATTTAATAACCAAATTCAGTCGCATAACTGGATACAAAGTCAACACTCAAAAATCAGTAGCATTCCTGACACAAATAACAACCTAACTGGGAAACAAATTAGGGAAACAACATCTTTCACAGTAACATTAAAAAGAAAAAAGAAAAAGAAATACCTAGGACTCAATATAACAAAGAAAATAAAAGATTTTTACATTGAAAACTACAGTACTCTGAAAAAGAAAATTGAAGAGGATATCAGAAAGATATCCTTTGCTCTTTGGTGTATAGAAGCAACATAGTAAAAATGGCCACACTTCCACAATTGTTATACAGCTTTAATGCAATCCCAGCCAAAATACCTTTAGAATATCTCACCGAACTAGAGAAAACATTCCTAAAATTTATTTGGAACCAGAAGAGACTTAGAATAGTAAAAATAATTCTGGACAACAAAGGCAAGGTAGGGGACATCAAAATCCCTGATTTGAAATCATGCTGCAGAAATACTGTGATAAAAGCAGCTTGGTACTTACAAAACAAAAGCATGTAGGGATCAATGGAACAGATTAGATCTGGTAGATACAACTCCAAAAACACTCAGTCACCTTATTTTTGATAAAGGGACCAAACATGCTTCCTGTAAGAAAGATAACCTCTTTAATAAATGATGCTGGAGAAACTGGCTTTTCACATGCTGAAGACTAGACGGAAGTCTCTCACCATGCACTAAACTGAAATCAAAATGGATCAAAGATCTAAATATTAAAAGAGAAACACTGAATCTGCTAGAAAAGAAAATAGGTAGTACTCTGAAAAACATAGGTGAAGGCAAAGACTTCATGAACAAAACCCAGATGGCACAGGAAATACTAAGAGAATCAGCACTCGGATGTCATCTTATTGAAAAGCTTTTGCACAGCAAAAGAAATCACCAACAGAGTGAAAAAACAACCCACAGACTGGGAAAAAAATTTAGCCAGTTGTTCCTCAGGCAAAAGGTTAATATTTAGAACACATAAAGAACCGAAAAAAAAGTCAGATGCCCCCAAATTTAAAGAGCTAATTAAAAAATGAGCATCTCGAGCCTGGCATGGTGGCATACACCTGTAACCCCAGTACTCTGGGGGCTGAGGTAGAAGGATTGGTGCAAGTTCAAGACCAGCCTGGGCTGCAAAATGAGCTCAAGGCCAGCCTGAACTGCATAGTGAGAACCTGTCTCAAAAAAAAAAAAAAAAGGAAAAAAAACCATCTGAGATGAATACATACTTTCACATGAAGAAGTGCAAATGGCAAATAAATGTATGAAAAAATATTCAGTGTTATTGGTCATTTGAGAGATACAGATTAAAACAATGTTGAAATTTCATCTCATTCCAGAAAGAATGACTATTATCAATGTTGTGGGTTCTGTCTGGATGTCCCTCCAGAACCTCATACAGTCATGGGATTAGGCTTTTTGGAGATGGCTGAATCTAGAATGTGCAATGCTGGGATTAAGGGTGCTTGGATTATATATGGGTGATTACTGGATCAGTCCATTGATTATATTGCCACTGCTCTAATCCTAGAAGTCTGGATAAAATAATAAGGGGCAGAAAGAGTCTTGTTTTCCCCTTTTAGCTGTTGTTGCTTTGGTTATCTTTCTCCATCATGAACTGCTGCCCTTCTGCCATGCCACCCTGCCTTAGAGACAACTGATTATGGACTGAAACCTCTAAAAACTGTGAGCTAAATAAACCCTTCCTCCTTTACCTTTGGGTGGCAGATGTTTTGTCTCAGCAATGAGACAAAAGTAACTAAGAAAGAATTTGGTACCAGAGAAGGGGGGCTGTTCATTGCTGTGACTATACTTGACCATGTGGTTCAGAAGCCTTTGGGACTAGCTTGTATAAAGAGTTTGGAAAGATTTTTAGATGCTGTCTGAAAAAGTAGAGCTGGACTGAATTAGACTGTTGTGTATGGGAAATTCTTCTCAGACCTCAGAAGACCAGAAGGCTGATAGAAATCCTGCTGGTAAAGACCAGGTTTGGGAGATTTCTGCTAGGAAAAAGGACTGCAATGGTTGTTGGACTCCAGATGATATGTGCTATGGCTTGGTTTAAAGTTGGTCTGCAGTTTGCTCATGTCCAGAGGATTTGCTTGAGATTGAGATTAAGGGCAGTGGACTATCTAATCTTGCAGAAGAAATTTAAAAGCAGTTGAATGATGAGACAGTGGCATGGCTACTAGTGGGGGCTTTTAGCCATGCTTATGTTGAGAATCAAGAGCAATGAGCTCAGCAGAATGACATAAAACATTGTGAATTTGGCCAGAATGTAAGCTCCAGTAAAGCTGTGGACTGTAAAGGTAGAGCAGAGGAGATTTTGATTGCTGAGAAGGAACAGGAGAATAGAAAAGATGGCCTGAGGGTATCACAAGAAGAAACAGGACCCACCCTTTGCAACCTCAATACTGCAAAAGTGAGACTTTGCTTTGAGAAGGAAGCCCCAGAGCATCATTGTCCAGAATGTGTGTGACCACAACATGTTCAGAATGGCAACATCCTAGAGAGTTTGTTCCTCGCAATTATATTCAGAGTGTTCACTGATACAGATACTCAAAACCTACAGTCAAGAGAAAAGAAAGCCTGGCTACTGCTCCAGCTGGGAGCACATTTTGGCATCATCCATGTGGTGCTGGTTTTAGTTTTAGGTGCATGCAGAATGCAAAAGTTGTGGGATTAGGATAGCTTCTGCCCAGATTTCAAAATGTCTGAGAGGCCAGGCAGTGTATGAAACTATGACTGTGAAGCCAAATGTACATGGGAGCCATACCACAAGCACCATAGGAGCAGAGTCACACAAGGGTTAGGAACTCACAATTTGTCATAGATTTGGAACTCGTAACTTGTCATAGATTGCTTTGGATGCTGAACATGGAACTGTGGGACTTAATGTTTGTTCTGCTGCATTTTGGACTTGCTTTTGTCCCTTTCCTTTGTATCCCCCTGTTGTAACTTTTGGAATGAAAATGTTTATCTTGTGCCATTTAATGTTGGAAGTGTTTAGCTTTCTTTTCCCAGCTAAGAGTTTGCCTTAAATCTCAGAGTAGACGTTTCACTTGGACTTTTCAGCAATGCTGCAACACTTATGACTTTGGCAACTCTTGGAGATAGACTAAATGCCTTTTACATAAAGGAATGTGCATGAGTCTTGTGATGCCAGGGGCAGAATGTCATGGTTTGTGTCTCAGTACTGCCTCCCAAAGCATCATGTAATCATACAGTTTTTCTTTTTTGAGTTGGCTCACATCTAGACTGTGTGATTGATTTTTTGTGCAGTTCTGGGAGTAAGGATGGTGATTGCTGGATTAGTCTACTGACTGGAGTGACACCACCCTAATCCTGGTAACCTCCACTAAACATTTGTAGGATGACTAAAAATGAAAGACAGTGACTAATTTTTCTTGTTGTTGTTGTCTAAGTGAGAAATAAAGTTGTTTGGTCTAAGGTGATAGCATTGGAAATAGCAAATATTGGATAAAACTTACAACATTGATTTGGTTTGGATCAGACTTGAGGACAAAAAGAGTAATCAAAGATTTTAAATAACCAAAGGTCTACACTTAGATGGTTGGTTTGAGAAACAGTTATTGATGGTGCTAGTACCTGAGACAGGATAATTGGAGGAGGTTCAGATGCATTGAAATCGGAAATTGAAAGCTTTCCTTTGGCTGTTAGTTTAAGAGGACTTTAGATATCTGAGTGGATATATTAAAAAAGTGGAAGTAAGATACTAAGAGTTTAGAGTTTACAGCTCAAGTAAGAGTCTGAAAACAGAGTCTGAATGGAATAGAGTAAAATATGGAGTACAGAGTTTATAGAATATTGGCATTATCTGGAAACTATAAAAAATTGGTCATTACTTAAAACTATGGAAATTGATGCAATTACTTAGGAAGAAATTAATATGAACAATAGCAGACAACCAAGGCCTGAGCTCTGGAAAAAGGTTACATTGAGAGGAGGAGCCAGCAATGGAAACAGGAAGACAAGCCAAAGAATTAAGAGGAAAACTAGTACACACAGTCTTCACTGGATGACATAATTTGAGAAGAAAGCCATTGTTCATAAAGTTAACACTTTTGAGAAGTGAAGTAATTTAGAGTCAGATGTGACAAGATAAAGTATCTTAATAATTTTCATTTGGGCACCTCTTTGGGGTGGTAGTAATGACAGAAGCCTGATTAGGATGTATTAAAGAATGACCGTGAGAGAGTAGAGACAAGATACTCTGTTTCCAAAGAAGCACCTGAGAAAAGGGGCAAAAGCTAGAGGGACAAATGAGATCAAGGAAACTTATTTTGTTCAGTTTTCAAGGTGAGAGACTTTTTACATGCTATTGGAAATTATTCAGTTGAGAAGGAAAGTGTCAAGAGGGGGCAGAAGAGGAGGAAAAGAATGCAAGTAGCAAAATTTTGAATATATTAGAAGGAATGGAATCAGCGTACCATGGAGGATCAGTTTAGATGGGCCAAGAACATTTCCTCCATTGTATCAATAGAAACAAGATGGAACTAGGTTAGATCTGGTGATGGGAAAATGAGGATGTTTTCTTCTGGCTGCTTTTAATTTTATAGTGCAATAGAAGTCAGTGTCATTAGTCTCAAGTGAATGGCAGAAGGTGAAGGAAATATTGAAGGTTTCAGGGGAGAAGAAAAAGTAAAATATATTTTAGGGAGAGATGGAAAATAAATTTAGTCTAGAAACATAGAAGAATGCCAGTGGTGATGTAGTCTTTCTTAAGAACTGTGGCTGTACTAGTCAATTTCTTGTTTCTCTAATAAAATACCTGAAGCAATTAATTTATGAAGAAAAAAGCTTTATTTAATTCATGGTTCTGTAGGTTCTAGTGCAAGATTAGGCAGCCTCATTACTTTGGGGTGAGGGTAACACATTGTGGTGAACTTTTGATAGAATTAACTGCTTATATTATAAGCCAGGGAGCAAAGAGACAGGAGCAGAATAGGTTCCCAAAATTCCATACAAGAGCGCAATTCATAGAACCCAAGGATCTTCCATTGGGCACCATTTCTCAAAGGTGCCACTATCTCCCAACAGTGCCACTAGGGGGCCAAGCCTTTAATGTGTGGATGTTTGGAGGTCATTTATCCAAACCCAGTGATCCCAGATTTATTTTAAGATCATGAAGGCTTTTCTTAAAATTATTTTTTAAAAGCTTGTGTAAGATCAGTGAATGTTTTTCTTCAACTACTTTCAGCTGCTAGGGTACAGGTGGGAGTTGTATAGAAAGTTGGGTTTCAAGGGAGTTTGAGTTTTGTAAGTGAGCACGGAGGAGGAAGGCATATCAAGGAATATTGGAATTACTAAATGTTGTACATGGAGTAGTGGTGAAGAAGTAGGCAGTGGACTAGTTGCTAAATCCTAAGTGAAATGCAAGGGAGTGACTGGGGTTGTAGTAGATACTGTAATTGTATACTCATTGCAAATAGAACCGTACTTGACAGAGTCACTTTGATCTGCAGAACAATGCAAATTATGTCTGGTTAAGACAGCTCACAGACTGGCCTCAGGGGGATTTAAAACAATATCATTATAGCCATCAATTAGCTGAAAATGTGTTTTTAAATTCTTTTCATTTTTAGTACTTCCACCATACAAAGCAGACTTCATCTGTAACAAAGTAGAAGCACAGTCTGTGTCTTCAGGGAATTGACGTTCTACCAGAGACTTGGTAGAAAAGATAATTAGATGTAGAAAATGAGCCACAATTGTTTTCCTGAGTAGAGTCTGTTTAAGTGGGAAAGCAACAGGCACATCAAGTTGTTTCTCTGATCTCAGAAAGCAGAATGTAAATATTTATGGAATACAGTCCTCTTTAATCAGTTTCACAGTTGGGCCTCTACAAATATAGAGTTCTCTTTCAGATACTTCAAATTAGAGAAAAATATCAGGCAAAATTACTGACAGTAAAATACTAATATATCAGGTATAAACAGAAACTCCCAGGGAATCACATACCATGCATATGATTTATTATCAGAGCAAAATGAATAATGTATCCTCCTCCTCTTTTTTCCTCCTCCACTTCTCCTTTCTCCTCTTTCCTTTTTTTCCTCTTCCCCCTCCTCTTCTTCCCCCTCCTCTTCCTCCGTCTTCTCCTCCTCCTCTTTTTCTGCCTCCTCTTTTTCTACTCCCTTCACCTGTTGTAGTGATTAGGTGGCCGGAAATGTGATAAAATAGTATCTTGACAAATCAATAGTTTGTTTCTTTTTTCTTTCTTACTTCATTTTTCCTTCTTTTTCTCTTTAAAAAAAACATTAATAATGACTGTTATTTTGTGAGAGTAGTACACATCCATCAAAAATACATAAAGAATACAGGAAATACAAAAAACATAACATTCACCCAAAAATAATCATTATAAATTTGATGGCTCTCATTCTGGAAATATAAATTTATATGTGTAGTTAGAGGAATGAGTAGCAGAAGTTGATAACTAAGTTACTCTTTTATATCCTTGAAGGTGGATATATTAACTTTCTGTCATAAATAACAAAATACCAAATATAATTAACTTTTAAAGAAAGAAAATTCATTTTGTTTCAAGGTTTTAAAGTTCCAGTCCATGGTTGGGAGTTGTTTCTCACAAGTCTCTGGAGAGGCTGCTGGATCACAATGAAAAGGACTGTGTGGTAGAGCAAACTGCTCACTTTATGGTTAGGAAACAAAAGAGCAAGCAGAAGCTGTGGTCCCAGAGTCTCCTCCAATGACTGCTTACTATTTAAAGGGCTCAACACCCACTCACAAAGGTTCTGCTTCTTCCTGATACTGCTCCTTTAGGGATCAAACCTCTGTCACATGGAGCTTTGAGGGTTCTTTATCCAGCCACAGCCTTTGGCGACAACATTTTAGTGAAAGCACCTTCATGGAGATAATCATTGTTCTTCAATTTTCCTGGACTCTCATGTGATCTTTCATCTATATTTTCTACTTTAAAATCAGAAGAGTTCTGTAGTAACACATCTGTTCACATTTTTTATGTTGGATTTATTGCGGCATCTATTTTCTATCTTTTTTACATATTACTTTTCCCCTAGTTTTAAAATAATCCCAATTAACACATACCAGTTGTCAAAATTGATGGGATTCATTGTGATGTCTTCATGAACACATGGTGTTGTGCTTTGATCATCTCCATCATCTCTTCTGTGTTCTCTTGCTCTATCCCTTCTCCTTTTCCAATTGTCCCTCTTCTGCTTTCAGACTTTTAAAACTTTTTGGTTTCCACCTATGAGAGAAAATAGGCAATGTGTGTCTTTCTGTATTTGGATTATTTTGCTTAATATGGTATGTCTTAGTTACTTTTTTCTCATTGCTGCAACAAAATACCAACACCCAAAATTAAGGAGGAAAGGTTTATTTAGCTCACAGTGTGTGGAGATTTCAATCCATAATCAGCTGGCTCCAAAGCAGAGTGGCAACAGCTCATGGTGGTAGAAGACAGCAAAAGCAACAAGAGCCAAAAAGTGGGTAAGCAAGCCTCTCTTCCTCCCTTATACTATATGTAGGCTACTTGCCCTAGGGCAGATGTAGCACTAGCACCCCCAGTCCCAGCACTAGACAATGAACCAATCACAAATTCTAGATTCAACTACCTCCAAAAGCTGCACCCATGATCACATGAGGCTTTGAGGGGACAAGTAGACACAAACCATAACATGATAATGTCTCGTTTTATCCATTTTCCTGTAATGACATAATTACATTCTTATTTATTGCCAAATAATACTCTATTGTGTATTTACACCACAATTTCTTCATCCATTCATCTGTTGCTGAGCACGTAGGCAGATTATGTAGTTTAGCTATTAAGGAAAATGCTGCAAAAAACATGGGCACTCAGGTATCTCTTTTAAAACTCACTTCATTTCCTTTGGATAATTACCCAGGAGCAACATAATGGGATCATATAGTAGTTCTGTTTTTAGGTTTTTGAGGAACCTCTGTACTATTTTCCATAGTAGTTGTATAATTATACATTCCAGTGTCAACAGTGTATTATTTTTCCTTTCTATCCATGTCCTTGCTAGAATTTGTAGCTTTTATTTTTTTGACAATATTCATTATAATTTGGTTGAGATGAAATTTTAATGTAATTTTGATTTGCAATTCCCTAATAGTTGAATATTTTAAGTGTTTTTCACTTATTAGTTTTTAATAATTTTAGTTCTTACATTTTAAACTTCAATCACTGTAATTTTTTGCACGTTTCCTTCAGTGACTCAGTTTTCAACTTTTTTCAGTTCTTTTATCTCACTAATTTATTTTATAAATAATAATTTTTTACTCTCACTTTTTGCTTTTTTATGTTTTATTTTATCATCTTGTTCTTGAGTTTGTTTAGTTGAATTCATGGCCATATAATTTATTTTACTAGAATAAAGCATTCACAGTGAGTTTCTTTAAAAAATCTTTCTTCAAGTTAAGAGTCAGTAGTAAAAAGAGGTGCTCATATGTGATCATAATCACAATTTTGATTAGATTTACATAGTTTAAATATTTTAAAAAATAAGGCACAGACTTATAAAGCCCTTAAAGGGACTTATTGAGAATGAGTGTATCCTCCCAGCCAAATACTATTTAAATTGAACTAGTTTATTAACTTAGGTATATATAATGACACCTATAAATAAATTGATATAGATATAGATATATCTACATGTTGTTCTGTGGTTAATCATCAAGATGTTATTGAAACCTGTAAGCCTGGGAGCCTAAGATGGTGTATCTAGCAGGATGTACTTTCTCTGTTATCATCCTAGTTCTCTTTCACTTACTTATCTTTGTGTGCCATGTTGACCCATGCTGGCTCAAGTTGGATTGCCCATTTTTAAGATCAAAGCAGACATAATGGCAGAAAATTGTCAATTTGTCTACCATTATCCAAAGTTTAGACTTTGACATATTACTTCTGCATCAACCAATTTCTGTAGTTGAGTTCTATTTTTCTATTTGATGCTACACAGTTACATGTAATAGGGGAGCTATGAAAAACTGCAGTATTCTTCCAATGTACAAATTGCAGAATTTCTTGGCGCAAAAAGTCTGCCCTTTCTTCTGCTGATGTGGAAGAAGTATTATAGACTTCATGCGGGTGGAAATGGTTTCCCATCTGGATGCCACCTGTAAGAATTCACACTTTTTTCTTAGGAGAAGTTTAACATATAGTGGCAAACTGTTTCATGATCTTTTAAGCAATCCTGTTGCCGTTCTCTAGGAGTTAACTGTAAAGTTTCCTTATAAGTTGTTTTCCTTGAATATTACTCTTTATGGCATCAAATTTACTTGCATTTATAATTTGTTTGACAGAATCACTGGTCAGCCACCATTGGTTTATTGTTCCATGCAAAAATGATCATGTTATAGCGTCATGAAGGATAAGATAGCAGGAAGTAAAGAATGACTTATTTGACTTTGATAACATATTTGTTTATGATCTACATGTTAGGCAGTTAACTTCAATTTAAATTGAATAACCAAAGAGCTAAGTGTATCTGGCTAAGAAGTGAAACTGAGTATTGCTTAGTATTGGAAAGCTATCGATATTAGAGTCATGAGGCAGGTACTAAAATGCAGATTTTAGAGCTTAATTTCAGTCTCCCTACATTCTGGGGATTTGTGATTTAACAACATGCTTGAGAACAATGATTGTAGTATTATCATTAGTATTATATGCCTCTAAGATTGTCAGAGAAAATAAACTTCATTGAGAGAATTAGAAAAGCAGCAGAATGAATTTATGTCTGCACACAAAATAATATGCAGACCACCGTTCCTCTTGTGCTTTCAATGTTTTAAAATTATTCCCAGTGGAAGCTTAGACATTTTTAAGGGAGTGCCTGAGAGATAAGGGATTTGGAGAACTAGGAATGGCAGAGGTTTCCTAAAGTTCTGTTTCAGAAACTCATTGCCAAGAGTAATTGACTTATTTTAGGAGGAAGTTGCCATGTAGCCATTTTCCTAACTCTCCAACTGTTTAACTGGAATATGTACACTGCTGGCAGAAAAGAATATGGACATTTTCTAGCTGTGTATGAGAGAAAACTTTGCTCTACTGCTGACATTTACCTGAAATTCTGCTCATCCTCAAACTTAATTCATACCCACACTTTAGCTTCCCTATGGGTGATTTTGGCTCTATTGCTTTGATGATTCATTTTTATCATAACTTGAAGTGCAGAATGTGGGTTCAGTAATGGGTGCAGTATACTTATTTGTGTTTTAAAAATTTCTTCTTTATTGAAGCATAATTTACATTTAATAAAATGTACTCATTATAAGTTATCCAGTTTGATGAGTTTTGAGAAATGTGTACATGTATGTTACCATCACTACAGTCAAAACATGGAACGTTTCCAATCATGTAAAATGGCCTCTCATATAATTTAGCACTGGCTTCTCTTTCCTATCAACCACTCAAGGAATCACTGGTCTGTGTTCTGTCCCTATGGATTAATCTAATCTGTTTTAGAGTTTCATATAAAGGAATGATACACTGTCCATTTATTCTTTTGCTCAACAAAATCTTTTTGAAATACATTCATGTTATTGCATGTAATAATAGTAATATAGTCTTCTATATTGCTGAGTAATATTTTATTTAGTGGATGTATCACAATTTGGCTCTCCACTCACATATTTACAGATAGGTTTTTAACTCTAGTTTTTTGACTATTATGAATAAGTGTGACATTGGTATGATTTCATTACTCTCAGCATTGTTAAGTCAGAGCAGACATATAATTAACTTTATAAGAATCTTCCAAACTACTTTACAAGATCATTCCACCATTTTACTTTCCCACTGGCTTTGTATGAGGTTTACACTTGCTCTAATATTATTTTTAGCTGCTCTAATGTGTTTGTGATAGTGGAAATGTGGTTTAAATTTCTATTTTCCCTATGGCTCATGTACTTGTGCATTTTTTGATGCACTTAATGGATCTTTGATTTTTTTGAGTGTCTGTTACAATCTTTTGACATTTTAAAATGAATTTTTGTCATCTTGTTATTAAGCTGTGGATTATTAAATGCTAGATAAAAGTCATTTGTTGTATACCTATGTGTGATGTTCAATTTGTTTTATATGTTGCATACATTTGTTGTATATGTATGATGTTCAATTTGTTCAACATGTATGATTTTTCAATTGATAAACTGAATTAATGTATTAATTTTTTCTTATTATAAACTTTTCTCCTTTTAAGAGCTTTACACTATAATTTTAATTTCTACACTAAAATTTATGATCCATTTTGAGTTAATTTTGTGTATGGTATTGTGAGAAAATTTAAGCTCATTTATTCCTGTGTAGCCAGCTGTTCCATATCATTTGTTGCAAAGACTCTTCTACTTATTGAATTACCTTAGTACTTAGTTAAAAGTTAGTTTATTATATAAATGTCTGAAGGATTCTCTATTCTGTTCTTTTGATCTATAATGTCTACTTTTACACTAATACTGCACTTTCTTGGCTATCGGAATATCATATTGGATCTTTAGATTAGGTAATGTATTTTATTCAACTTACTTTTTTATTCTATGTGATTTGAACTATTTGAGGCCTTATTCCTGGTTTACATTTTATGGTCAGCTTGTAGATTTCTCTGAAGAAGCCTCCTGAGATTTTGCTTTGTAAATAAAGTTTTAAAAGGCGTATGTAACATATTTGCCATTTTAACCATTTTTAAGTTTAAAATTCACTGTCCTTAGCTATACAATTTCATGCAACTGCCACCCCATTTTCCAAAATTTCCATTACTCCAAATGAAACTGTACCTATTAAGCCATAACTTCTCATTCTTCCTATTCCCTAGTAATGTCTACTTTACTTTGTTTCTGTGAATTTGAATATTCCAGATATTTCATATAACTAGAGTCTTATATTTTCCTTTTGGGCCTAGTTAATTTCACTTTAGTATTAAAGCTTCAAGATTCATCCATGTTGTAACATTCAATTAGGACATCATTCCTTTTCATAGTCAAATAAATTCTACTGAGTATATATCCCACAAATGCTTTATCCATTCATCTGATCAAGGACACTTGGGTTGTTTGTAACGTTGGCTATTGTGAATAATGATGGAATGATCTAAGTATCTATTGGAATTCCTGCTTTTAGTCATTTTGGCATGGACTTATATCTTAAATCTCAACAATATTGAGTCTTTGGTTCTATCAACATGATATAATCTCTGTCTTAGTCAAGTCAGTTTGCCATGAGAAAATACCAGTACCACAGACTGGATGACTTAAACAGCAGATATTTATTTTCTCATGGTTTGGTTCTAGAGGCTAAGGAGTCCAAGATCAAAGTTCTGGTAGGGTAAACTTCATTTTGAAACTTGTTCTCTTGACTTGTAGTGATCATACTCCCACTGTGTGCTTACATAACTTATTTGTGCATGCACTGGGAAAGCGGGAGAGAGACAGGGAAAGGAGGTAGGGAAGGAGAGAGAGAAGGAAGGAGGGAGAGAAGGCAGATTAGGAGGAAGAAGAAAGGAGGAATGGAGAGAAAGATAGAGGGAGAGAAATTTATTGCAAACTCTTTGATGTATCTTCCTATAACAGTTTTAATCCTGTTGCTAGACTTTCACCCTCGTGGCCTCATCCAAAACAAATTAACTTCCAAAGTTCCCATCTCCAACACCCTCACATGGTGTTAGAGCTTCAACACATGAATTTAGATGGATACAATTCAGCGTACAACAATATTCTTATCTTTGTTTAATTTCTAACAGTCATCTTTTGCAGTTTTCAGTGTGTTGTCTGAACACACATTTTATTCAGTTTATTTCTTAGTATTTCATGCTTTTTGATTCTAATGTGACCGTGCTTTGTTTCATTTCTAGTTGCCAGTTAATTTATAGAAATACAAATAATGACTTCATTAATCTCATATCCTCAACCTTGTTTAATGAATTTATTAGTTCTAGAGGCTTTTTGGGGTAGATTCTTAAGATTTTCTAAATGTTCAGTCATGCAATCAGTCACTGAATATGGTTTTTTCTTCCTTTCATATCTGCATGCCTGCCTTATCTCTTTTTTGCTTTGTTGCACTGGGATATCCAGTACACTGTTCAGTGAATGTGATGAGAGTAGACATTTTTGCCTGGGTCCCAGTCTTATGAGGAGGTCACAAGGGCACAAGAGCTGTAGGACACTATATTTGCATTTTTATATTTGTAACTAAATAAAGCAGTATGGTCAGTTTCTTGGCTACATTGTTCTTGTCCTTATCCTGATTTTTTAGCCAGCCATTATGATAGCTTCAGGTCTTATAACTATTTTGATTAGAGCAGTACTTATTTATCTATTTTATAGTTTGAGCTACTGCATACAAAAATTTTCCAGGCTTCATGGCTAAAAACAATTTAAAAATTACTGATTTAATGTCGTGCTATTGACTTTCATTAAAGTTTAAAGCTACCATTCAACCTCATTGACAAAAGCACTATACTATGAAACTTAATTTTCCTTGAAGAAAGATGATGAGATAAATTTTTACTTGAATTTAGTGCCAGTACCACACAGTATTCATAGAGAAAAGTATCAGAGGCATTTTCTATAAAGTAATGAGAATTGTTTAATATTTCCATTTTTTTCCTTAGTCTAGTGGAGGCCCAGAATTTTTTTTTTTGCATAATCATGACCATGGTGATTTTTATATTTGTCTCCTCTTCTTCAGTACTTTGGTATGTTGTAATTTATTTTAGCAATATTAATCTATTTATGTATTTGCTGTAATTCAACTCAAATCCTTTATGAAAGGATAAGTGTAAATTATAATCTCTTTGTGAATTAATAAAAACTATTCCGTAAAAGAGCCTGTCTTTTGAAATTCTTAATTAGTATAAATACTTACCTTTAAGAGGCTTAATGGAAATCTATAAATGGAAAGTTTTTAGGTGAAGGAATAGGTCTTTCACTAGCCCTGTAAGAGAAGCTTCAAAGAGAAACAGGATAATGATCTTGTTGAGGTGAAGCTAAAATGTTTTTGACAAAAATAAAACACAAAAAGAAAAAACAGATTTCTGCTGTTTTCTCTAATGATCTAAGAGAAATGTTTGAATGTCCTCATAATATCCTCACAATAGCCTAGCACATTAAACACTGACACTCACAGTGTCTTGGTTTTCCAGGCAAGGTGGTGACAGTTGTAAAGCCATTCCCAACCATGTCAGTCTAATCTGGTGATGAAGGAAATAGTTTATCTTTAATTATAAATAGAATAACTTAAAAAGTCAATAAAGCATTGTAGCTACTATTAGTTGGTACACATACCCCCTAATTTAACAACATGTGAGTATATTTATATATTTTAATGCTTACTGCACTGACTCAACCCAAACCATACAGATAAATGGAATAGGAATTATAAAGAATTGAATTCTGCAGCTTCTTTGTGGTATAGTTTTAATATATAATTATTTTGGGGGGAGAAAGAAACAACATTTATTTTAAAGCAATTCTACATGTTTATATTTTTATATTAAGGTGTGTCTTTGATGTTTGAGAGTAACACTCTCTGCCAAGTACTTCCTGTGCATCAGTTCCTTTTTCTCACAACAGTCCTAAGGTAGTAATCATGCCCATTTTAAAGATGAGAAACTGAAGTTTAGAGAAATGCATTAGCTTGTGCAAGGTCACACAGTTCACAGAAGGCAGAGTCAGCTTCAAACAATGACTATCTTAGCCAGCATTTCAGTTGGGAAGCATTTGGCTATAACAACTTCAATACAAAGTCTTTTTCCCCCCCTTACATTAAACTATTGCCAGATAGGTGAATGCCTGTATTAGTTTACTTGATCAAAGACTCTGTTTTAACCTTGGTTGCATAGTTCCCAAGGAATTTGCTTTCATTTTCATGTCTTGTGCTTCATGGTTGCAAAATGCATAATACAGACACAAAAATTATATATTCATGTCAGGAAGAAGGGGCAAATGGCAATGCTCATCATATTTCTCCTTTTTTAAATTGAAAGACCAAAATTTTTCCAGGAAACAGTCTGCTGGATTTTGTTTATATCTAGAGTTTGTTATAGAGTCAGCCCAAGCTGCAAAAGAGCAAAGGTCAGCACTTAATAGTCTTATCCTCGGGAGAAGAAGGCTGGGCCAGGGAATGACTCTGGTTGACACAATGCCAGTGCTATCAGGTTAGCACTTGTGGAATTTATGAATAAATTTAAAGGCAGTGATTGGGATGGGGAAGTAAAAAAGAATAACGTTTCACTTGGAAGCTTTGAGTCAGTTTTCCAACAGTTGTTTTGGATGTCATCTTCTCTACTTTTCTACTCTATTTTTTGGAGGTATATATTGTCTTTACTGAACACATCCCTGGAGCAGGTAGAGTAAGTGCATGATGGCAAAAAAGTGGGATAGATCTCTACCCCTTCTCTAGCTTAGAGTTCAGTTGGGAGATAAAACAAAGTATAAAATATCTAGGACAACATGATTGGAGGTGCAGATTTCATCTTATTGTCAAAGTTATGTAGAGGAGCTAAGCTTGAACGATCATATATTATAGTGTAATTTAAACTGGCAACCTTTGAAGCCAACTTTTAATTTATTATTTTGTTAACATCTAGCTAAATAATCAAAAGTCTCTGTAAGATAGGAAAGTGAAAAAACCAGAATCAGTGTTGAAAGGTTAAGGGAATTTAGGAAATCTAACTGAAATTAATAGCTATTAGTAAACTCATAGCTTGTGTTGGTTAATTCATCTAGTCAGATTTAAATTATTGTGCCTGAAGAGCTCCTACATGATCTCTGCATTTAGGAAGAGTTAATCTGATAAGGATAATAATGGAATGGTTACCCTTATATTTGGTATATCTAGAAATTTTTAGATAGGATTCAGTTTTATGCATTGAAGAGAGATCAATTACAGTTATATATTCATTCCAGCAACTGTATTTTTATTGTGTGGAGTCATTTATTCATTCATACAATTATACCTTAGAGCTTCAAAGTCTGATTTTACCCTCAGGAGCTTGTTGTCTAGCAGGTCTCCTAGTGACCATTCGCCTCTCTCATGTTATGGACCTACCAGAACTGTTTAAATCCTAAAGTTGATTCTGACTATTTGAGTGAATTGACTGGTTAAATTAGGTAAAAATGCAAAATGAACAGTTAAAAAGAACATGAGCTATACATATGAACTGGCATGTATTTACATGTATTCCTTCCATCTAATTATGAAATATAGAATTTTTATATCAACTAAGATTCCCATTTTTGTTGATGTGCTAAGAAAGTATTCTTAATGCTACTGAATTTGACAAAAATCTTGGAATTACTAACCTAATTAAAAATACGATTTTGTTGGCATGATCCATAGAAGTACACCCAAGAGAGTACCTATCACATAAGGGACACATAATTAACAATTTGACAAGTGGATGTTGCTGTATGAAAGCAAATGAAGCACCATGTCTCTGTAGAATTTTATTTTCCAAAAATTATTAGGACTTTTATAAGTAAATTCTTCCTTCTAAAAACAAGATATATAGAGAACAAAATATTTTAAAAAGTTTCAGTTTGTGTTGGCTAATCTGTCTAGTTAGGTTCAAATTACTGTGCTTTAAGAGGTTCTGTAGCAATTTTTCTAGAAATACTCAAGCAGTACATGATAGGTTTTTTATGGTGCATCTAAATCGTCTGTTAAACTGACAAGTAGTTTTGATGTCCTTTGTACAAAATTATCCAATGTTATTTTTTGTTGAGAGCAATATGTTGGTTGGCAGTTGCTTGCTTGCTGTGAAGTTTTGTTGGGAGTGTCTTGTTATAGTAGCTTGGTATATATACTTTTCAATTTGAAATGCCCATTGTACCTGTGCTGGGATTTTTTCGAATGAGGGACTTTAGTGTCTTTAATTTCAAAATCCCCAAAATTTTTAAACTTAGGGCCAAGATGGAAGTGGATGGGTGGCCCATTCATTGTTGTACTTTTCTGTAGTATCATTTTCTTTAAATTATAAACTTATATGTAGATACTAGCTAATTTTGATGCTGGAGTGGGTGTCTACTCTAACAGATATAGTGAAGAAATTTATTTTATGCAAGTAGGTGTTGATAATGCAATTAATTAGTTCAACTCTTTGGGTGCTGGGTAATTTATAATAATATTTAATCTGTTCAGGAACATATATTGGAAATACAATTGTAAACAACATATTTCCTACTCTTAAAGAACTTGATATTTAATATGCAGATGCTGTAGGAGAAAGCATAGTATTGGGTGAATGCACAATGAGGCAAGGGGATGAGGGCAAAAAGAACTTGGCTGTGTTTGTGGGAGTAGTATCAAGTGATTTTAGGTCACAGACGCTATTTGGTTTTTGTTTTGCAGTACTATGGTTTGAACCCAGAGCCTTGTAGATGTAGAAAAGTGCTCTACCAACTGAGCTATATCCTCAAACCTCAGAAGTTTTTATGTAATTAAAATGTATAAGACCCTTTATATGAAGTTAGATTTTTAATATGGTAATAAGTTTAAATATTGAGAGGTAGTTTAACAGAGTGCTTAAGAATTCAGGCTCTGGAGCAAAACTCTTAGTTTCAAATTCTGACTTTGCCATTTCTTCATTCTAGGGACTTGGACAAGATCAGTCTCTATATTGAAGGAGTCCCATATGTAAAATGGAGAAAAACAGTACTGCGTATCTCACATGGTTGTAATAAAGATTAAATGAGTTAATATTTATAAAAGGCTTAGAACAATGTTTATCTTAGCAGGTGCTATGAATGCTTATTAAATGTTATACAAATATAGGACCATTTTAACACATTTATTTGCTTATTACTTTTGAAACTTTGTGTGTATTGTAAGCTCTGTGTGTTTCTGAGTCACTGAAGATTTTTTAATGGCATAAAGTTCCCACAAAATGGTGTTGGGAAATGGGTTCAATACTGATTATGATATAGTCTTGGCTATGGGGGGTGAATTTCTTAAGTATATTACTGTACCTAGATATTTTATATAAATATATGTATGTTTATAATTTTGACCATTTTAAGGGGTCTGGATAAAAAATATAAAAGTTTTCATAACTTTTTAAAGTCTAGTATAGTTGTGATATAGAAATAGTAACTGTTTTGAAGAAAAGTAAAAAATATATGAAAGTTAGTAAATTTAAACATCAGTTAACTTCTACAGATACATTTAGGAAATACTATAAGTATAAAAATTAATTCAACTTTGACAAAAATGACAGAAAGCTAAAAGAATTTTCCCCTTGATTACTAGAGCATGTTATAATAGAAGATTCTTGATTTTTATTTTATATATTTAACCCTAATGAAAAAGGAATTAAATATTTTCAAAAAGGGGATTAGAACATTCTGAAAAGGAAATCTTTTTAGAGTTCTGCTTCAATTGCTAGTAAATTTGTAGTTTTTCTCTTATGACTCCATATGAAATAACCATTTTTGGAATACAATAAATTAATGAGTTCTCTCTCTTTTTTGAAAATCATTCTGACCAGTGATGAAATTATTTGAGATTCCCTGGTCAAAGACTGAGCTGATTTTCATTTGTGACTGTCAATGTAAAAGCTTCCAGTTGGAAGTCTACTGTGACTACTTTAAGATTTGAGAGTGGGACCTTGTAGAAAAAGTCATACTTGCAATGTGGGCTTCATGTGGGTGACAGGGAAATGGGAATGGTATATAAAATTGGGCAAAATAAGCTAAAATAGTTAGCTGTGCTTCTTAAAACTCCTACTTGTGTCAGAGAACTAAGTAAATTATCTCTAAAAGCTTTTCTTCCAGTTGTATTTATTTGTGTTGGTATGAATATTGGGAAAGATAAATTTGATGGAACCTGTGGGAGGAAAATGATTGGGAAAGTTTTAACCAGATAAAATGAAGAGATATATGCAGGTATATAATGTCACATGAACCTTAGCTTGAAAAACTGAACTCATTTTCAAAGACCAGACAGATCATTGTTCTTATTCTTAAATTAAATGATCAGATTAATAACAGAACTGTTCTATTATTTTTCAACTCTAGCCTTACTTTTCAAAGCAGTAAGTTCATGAAAAAGAAACTTTATTCTGTAGACAACAAGGAGTCATGGTGGTCTAATGATCCCCATCCTAGGATAGAATAATGTTATGATTTCTTTCTTAGTTACACAGTATTTATTTATCTTTTCTCTGTGAAATCTTGAGCTAACTCTTTTTCCCATGCTGGCTGGGAGGTATAAGGAAAGGAACATATAGGGAAGGTGAGACATGGAGAAAATAACTAGGAGAGGTATAAATGAATCCTATAAATGATGAAGAGGATGAGTAACATTACCGTCAGACTGAAGTACCTCATGGTTCTATGAGGGCCAAAGCCTGCAATAAATAGCATAGAAGAGCTGTTGCTTGAGAGAAGGGATCCTGATAAAACCAATAATCAGTTTCCCTACACACTTCTTATCCCAGCCCCGGAGCCAGCTGCCTTAACCGTGTCAACTCCAGAGCCAGTGAACTTAATTCTTTGTCGATGTCCCTTGAAATGGTGTTGATTTGAAAGCTGTGACTGGAGACAGGTGAGGTCAGAGAATGTGGAGCTGCTCTTGTCTGTAAATTTCTTTAGTTGTTTCAGTGCCATGGTAGTCAGTGGTGGACTCAGCACTTGAGATGAGCCTCTGACTGCAGAAGGATGGAGGTAAACTCTGTACAGGTATAAATTGTCTGGAAGTGAGGGACTGTGGCAGGTGAGTTGCTACAGTGCAGAAGAGATGGAGAGGGATGATGGTATGCTATTTTAAGATTAATCACGACTTGAGTGAATGATTAATTGCAATGAAAGTAAATTGAGACATTAGACCTCTAGAGAAGGCTCTTTTAGTAATTCAAATATGACAAATAACAGATGAGATTGTATGACCCATGGGGAATAGAAGAAAGATAATAGTTCAAGAGAGATTCTGATGTTCTAATTGCAAAATTGAGGAGTTTGAGAGTGGGATCTTTCAAGTTTGTTGTACTGTTTGGAAATATAAATAGATGAGTGACACTTAAAAGTGCGATAATCAAAACCTCTAAATTTGGTGAATCAGATTTTTCTCCTTTTTTGTGTTTTTGAGACAGAGTCTAATTATGCAGTTCAGGCTGGCCTAGAACATAATTAGTCCAGGGTGGCCTGGAACTCAAAGTGATCCTTCCACCTCAGCCTCCTGAGTACTGGGATTTCAGGTGTGCACCACCATGCCCAGCTGGTGAATATTTTAAGAGAGAATCATGAACAGCAAAGAATTAAGCTATGCATAAATATTCTAAAGAAGTGAAGACCTAAAAACTACCTAGACTCAAGTAAAATCTAAAACTTTCAGTAGCTACCATTAGCAGAACAACAATGACACAACCAGGCCAGTTGCTGTGAGGATTGCCTTGCTTGAATGAAACAAAACTATCTTTTCACAAAGTTAAAAGGGAAATAAACTTCAAGGAAACTCACAATTTAAATCATCTTTTCCATTACCTGTTTACTTGCTTTATTGTTGGTTTTCCCACTACAAAGTAAGCTCTATAAGTGTAGGTATGAGTCTGTTTTGCTTATGTTTATGTACTTAAAGTTAGACAAGGAGTCAATCATTAGTAATTAATAAATGAATAATCAGTATCTTCTTGATAGTGTTGGATCAAGGACATCAAGAAAAAACTTGCACCCTAATGTAGCTCTGTCCACTAGAAGGTGATAAAAATCCTCTATATATTCAGCACAGGACACATAAATATCTACTGAGCTCTTGAAACGTGGCTAGTGCAATAAAGGTACTGTTATGGTTTGTGTCTGGTTGTCCTCCCAAAGCCTCATACAGTCATGGGGGCAGGCTTCTAGGGTTTATGGTTGATTTGTGGTTCAATGCTGAGCATTCACAACATAAGGGACAGTCTTCTCTTGTGCTTGTCCCTATTTTTGCTTGTTGCTTTTGCTGTCTTCCACCACCATGAACTGTTGCCCCTCTTCCTTGCTACTCTGCCTTGGAGCTGATTATGGACTGAAACCTCCACAATTGTTAGTGAAATAAACCTTTCCTTCCCTAAATTTGGAGGTCAGGCATTATGTCTCAGCAGCAAGGGAAAAGTAGCCAAGATGGAATTTTGTACCAGAAAAGTGGGGGTCATTGTTGTGACTATACCTAACCATGTGGTTCAAGAGCCTTTGGGAATGGCTTGTGGGAAGAGTTTAGAAAGGTTCAGAGATGTCACCTGAAAAGGTAGTGCTGGAACATCTTAGGCTGTTCTGTATGGGATATTCTGGTAAGAACTCAGAAGACCAGAAGACTGGCAGAAACCCTGCCAGTAAAGATAATTCTGGGGAAGTTTCTGCTGGGAAGAAGGACTGTATTGGTTGTTGGAGTGTAGATGATGTATGTTATGGCTTGGCAGAAAATTTGTCTGCATTTTGCTCATGTTCAGAGACTTGGCCCAACACTGAGATTAAGGGTGGCAGACTAATTAATCTGGCAAAAGATACTTCAAGGCAGTCTAATAGTAAGGCAGTGGCATGGCTATTGTTGGGGGTTTTTAGCCAGATTTATGTTGAGAATCAAGAGCACAGAGCCCAGCAGAATGATTTAAAATTTTGTGAGTTTGGCCAGTAAAAAAGCTTCAGTAAAACTGTGGACTGTAAAGATAGAGTTGAGATCTTGATTGCTGAGAAGGAACAGGAGAATAGAAAATATGGCCTGAGGCCATCACAAGAAGCATCAAGATGTCACCCTTTGCAGCCTCAAAACTGCAAAAGTGAAAGACTTTGCTTTGAGGAGAAAATTGTAGAGCATCATGTTCTAGGATGGTGGCAGCCACACCAGGCTCCAAAATGACAGCCACTGTCCCAGATTCCGAATGACAGCAGCCATGCTATGTTCCAGAAGGTGGCAGAAGCCACACCAGGTTCCAGAATGGTGGCTATTGCACTAGGTTCCAGAATAGTGGTGGCATATAGAATTTGTTCCTTAGAATCAGGTTTAGAGTGCTCAGTGATCCAGGCACTTGACTACTATAGCCAAGAGAAAAGAAAGCCTGGCTGCTGCTCCAGATGGCAGCGGACCTTGGATTTATCCACATGGTGCTGGATTTTGGTTCATGCGGAATGCAAGAGTTCGGAAGTTAAAAAGGCTTCCACACAGATTTAGGAAGAAGGACTGGGAGCCCATGAAGTGTGTTCCTGAGAGAGCAGTGTGTGAAGCTGTGAGTGTGAAGTCAAAAGTGCAGTGGAGACCCTAGAAGTTTAGAAAAGCCAGGAACGTGGTTCATCTGAGGAACCCTGCAAGGAAGGAGCAAAGCAGGCCTAAGAGAGAAGCTCTGGGAATTACAACCATCAGAAGTGCCATAGGGGTGGAGCCATACAAGTTCTTTGGAGCTCACAACTTGCCAATGATTGCTTTGGATATTCCACATGAAAGTACAGTACTTTATATTTACCCCGCTAGATTTTGGACTTGCTTTGGTCACATTCCTTTGTAGTCCCCTGTTTGTACTTTTTGTAATGGTAATGTTTATTTTGTGCCATCGAATGTTGAAAGTGTTTAACCTTTCATTTGTACAGGGGATTGCAAGTAAGAATTTGCCTTAGATATCAGAGGGAACTTGGGACTTGAACTTTTCGGCAATGCTGAAACTGTTAGAATTTTGGCAATCCTTGGAGATGAACCAAATGTCTTTTGTGTAAAGTATGTGCATGAGTCTTTGTGGGGCCAGAGGCAGAATGTTATGGTTTGTATCTGGATGTCCTCTGAAAGCCTCATGCTGTCATGGGGGGAGGGTGCTAGGGTTTGTGACTGATTTGTGACCCTATGCTGGGATTGTGGGTGTGAGTGCTACACACAAGTGGGTGTGGCCTACATACAATATAAGGGACAGAAAGAGTCTTTGCTTCTGCTCCTCCCTGCTTGCTCTTGTTGCTTTTGCTGTCTTCTGCCACTATGAACTGTTGCCCCTTTGCCATGCCACCCTGCCTTGAATCCAGTTGATTATGAACTGAAACCTCCACAAACTGTTAGCTAAATCAACCTTTCCTTCCTTAATTTTGGGCATTGGGTATTTTGTAAGAGCAATGAGAGAAAAAACCAAGACAGGTATCAAATTTTATTGTATTCAATCTGAATTAACTTCAAATTAAATTTAAATAATCACGTGTGCTGAATGACATGAGTATATAGAATGGCTTCAGTAGTTAGGTAAAGTTGCCTGCTCTGTGTAAATGTAACTTGTGCCAGGACAGTGGGCATGTCAAGGGCCAGAATCATGGTAGAGTTTGCAAAAATAAGAAAAGGTTTGCTCCTCGTTGTTTTTATTAATCCTGATCCCCAAGAACAGAAGCCATTTGCCAAGCTCATGTGAAGCCCAGGTCAGTGCTCCAGGGATGGAGACCATAGAGATGTCTGGATCCAAGGCCTTACAAATGAAGTTTAGTTTACAGCGAGGATCTATGTAAATGTAGCTATTAGGTTTCTACAAGTATATGCTACAGCCCTTTGTAGATGAGTAGAAATCAAAGACTGAAGAATTCTATTCACATTTCTTCATATGACAGCAGTAATTGCATCCAATTATTAAAAGAAGGACTAGGTACATACACTCTTCACAAATGCAAAGACACCAGGAATTCACAGTTTGGAAAAACAACACCTTTGAATGTTTCAAGTGTAGCAGATACTCAAAAATACTTATATATTTTAAAATATTAAATTAGATAAATGCTTTTACATGTCTACTTTATGTTAGATTTGGAATGCTACTGCTACTAGTGTGTTTTCTGTTTTAGCAGAATCGCCTAAGTAATTTTAGCTTTTTAGGCAAATATACAATTATTCTGATTTACTTAAGTTTCCTTTAACTGGGCTATTGGAGGGGGAGAAGTCATTCAGAGTGTGTTAAATTGACCTTTAATTCAAAATTCACCCAGCAACAATACATATCAATATCATGTATTGAACTGTGTACAGGAGCAGATGTTTGGCATATTTCATGCTACTTTTGGGAATAGTCTCTACTGAAGAAAGGAAAATATGCTTCAGATCCATTCACATAATTTATGGAAGTGAATAGGGACTTCTCACAAAGGAAGAATGCTGGACAGCCTATTATACTTAGCAAGATCAAGCAGACTGTGTGCAAATTCCCAAAGTTGGCCAGTATAGCAAAAGACAAAGTGATATTAATATGTTCCTGGGGAATGAGATTAATTCTTTAAAGAGCAAACAAGCAAGAAAGTAGAGGGGTCTCTTAGGGTTTCTTAAAGACTTGGTTCACTTTGCAGAGGCTATTTTTTCACTGCTTTTATAAGGGAAAGTATTTTGCAAGAATCTAATTTTCATCACAGGAAAAAATAGCTGGATATTTGAATTTAAAGAAACTTTAAAATATTATCTAGACCTACCACCTGTTTTATGCTTGAATGAGCTTTGTAAAAGTCTTGTCAAGACTTTTAGACTATCAGGGATTTAACATCTCCTGTACAGAGTGGTCAGTAGCTCCCATGCTGGGCCATTTTATCTTTGGAGAACTGTGACACTGAGGCTTTAATGTCTTTCATTCACCTGTGAACCTTGTAGTTTCTGGGGTCAAACACAGTGCCCTCAGTTCTTTTTCCTGTAAAGGTCTTAAGATATTTGAACATGATGACCAGATCTCCAGGCTACAGTTTTCCTTTGAGGAATTATTGAAAGTTATTGATTTGACTGCACGCGCGCGCGTGTGTGTGTGTGTGCGCGAGTGTTATGGTTTATATCTAGATGTTCCTCTCAAAGCCTCATGCTCTCACAGGCAGTGCTCTTGTAGGTGACTGGATCACGGGGGCTTGCATCTGGCCTGCTGTTAGGAAGTGGGGTCGGTTCACTGGGGGTGTGAACTGGGCATGTGACTCCCTTCCCAGTGCCTCCTTTCACACACTCTCCTTCATCTCTGCCATGAGGTGAGCAGCTATTCCTTCACCATGCTTCTGTGCCATGCTGCCCTGCCTTGGAGTCAGCTGACTATGGACTAAAACATGAGCCAAAATAAATTTCTTCTCTTTTAAGTTTTGAGTGTTGGGTATTTTGTCCCAGCAGTCCAGAGAATGATTAAGACAGTTTCCACCTGAATGTGTGCAGTTGACTCAGACTCATCGTGTAGTACTCCCATGATGGTCTGGGCTGCAGAGACAAGTGGAACTTTTGCTTCTCTGTTTACATAGATGTTTTGCTCTCCTCCTCTTCTCCTCTGGCTTGTCTACTCACCCTCTTCCTCTCTTCTCTTTTCCTTTCCTTTCCCATTGATTTTATACCACAATCATTAATTTAATGAATATTGCATTTACTGCTGATTCTAATTGTCTTTCGTGGACTAAAATCAGTAAATCTTAGTTGTCTCGGTTGCTATGAAGACACATCTTCATTCTGTACTAAATAACTGTCCTTTTGGACTTATTCACCCTGTTTTAAATTTATTTTGATTATTTAACCTTATCAGCTATAACCTTCTTTCCTGTTTTTTAGTGTCTTTTTGACATTGAATTCTGTTATCCAACATATTCAGTCTCCCTTTTGCAATCTTTTTATGTCCTTTATATTCTCACGTAGGAAACTGATAAAATGATCAAACAAACAGAAACCAAGGAAGAACCTTTGCGATCCTGGTGTACAGATCAAAGCTTATGTTCATCTATTAGGATTCAGTGGGTATAGCTATTGGAAATGTGTGTTGCTCCCTGTACACATAATAGGTATTTACTTACTCCATTTCATCCATAACATTAAGTTGAAAAACCTTCTGAAGATCTCATTGGAAGTGATGTGTGTGATGCCATCCTCATTTTCTATAATTCTAGGCATTGCAACAAAGAAGGAAAGGGCATTTGACTGTTTTTATTATCTCCTGATATTATTGTATAATTGTCTGTTTAGCACATTTCTATGATGAAAACAATGTCTTCAAGTCTGTAACTAAAAACATATGACTGAGAGGAGGATATCAACAACAAATTGAATATTCATGTAATTATTAGAAACAGCAATGACATCTTATGTACATAGAAAAGATAGTAACAAATTGTTTCAATATATGGAACGAGAGTTACTACTTTCTTATCAACAGAGGACTTGAAGTAATTCATGTTTTGTTTCAGACAAATCAGAACCTCTGAACTGCTGCCAGTGCTTGTTTATTAAGGTTTTTCTTTTGTTTTTCTAAAGAATTGAAAAATCTTTAAAATCATGAGGTATATTAATGACATGGAGCTTTAGGATATTTATATAATTTTGGCCAAAATAGAACAGGTACACAAAGAATCCCTCAGTAAAGATAAAGCCCTTGTGGAAAAGTTGTATTGTGATGGCTTGGTTGGATACTACATGATGGATAGAGGGGAAAAATTTTAAGACCAGACTTCCTCTTCTTTTGCAGAAAATGGGGATTACATTTATTGTGCAACTAAGAATCATAAACAGAAATAAAACAATAACAAAACCTCAAATCAGACCTTGTCATCTCTGGTGTAGTAAAACAAGACTAGTTTCCTATAAAGATGCAGCTGTTCCCTCTTCACTTAAATTGACAGATATTCTCTTTGACCAGTGTTACTAAGTTGTCATTATTCATGTGGTTTTGTTTTATATTAAACTTTATTCTACATAGACAGATATATAATTATGTAGATATTGCTCTAAAATCAGTGTTTGTCTTTTTGAAAACATCAGGCTACTTTTCAAAGTTTTATATCTCATATTTCCTTTTCTGTAATTAGAAGCATGAACATTTAAGATCATCATAGCTCTAAAAGCAGTGTTATGATGTGTTTAATATATAGCTATTGAAGAGAATTTAATATGAAGCAGGACCAAAAGATGTTTCTGAGGTACAAAAATCTATTTGTGGAAATATAGGTTTCCTTGATAGTGTATAATGTTTCTAATACAGTAAGGAAATGAGAAAATCATCCACATTCATGTATTTTCAACTTTAATTATGACTGCTTGATTTGTCACTATTTGAAACTACGGAAGTGTATTTGAATTCCCCGACTTAAGTATCTCATGTTATTTTGGCCATTGAGTTGAATTCCAATTAGAAAATTAATAGTCAGTAATCCTATCCATTTGAGGGATTTGGTGGTCGAGAAATAGATAAGAGTTAACATAAGTAGCTGGAAATCTGTAAGTATAATTATATTATTTTAACGTTTCATTAGAGATTTATATTCTTAGTATTTTTAGAAAGTAAAATGATTATCATTTTATTTTCTTGATATAATTAACTCACAAGCATTGGCCATCAGGTACAGTTTATTGAGGTTATTAGAAATGCTGAATTCCCAAATAGGAACTTCAGGAAATATAGCCAGTTCTACGTTATTACAGAAAGAATTCATTTCATTTGGGTTAGAACAGTGAGGTCAGGTTGAGGACGGGACCACTACTTCTCCTGCCCTTATCCAAGATTCCCAAAGTGAGGGGAATTTGCGGTTGTCACAAACTTCATAGAACAATCGTACTATGAAAAATTGGCTTTCTTTGTTTTGTTTTTTTAGCACTTTAAAAATACAATTTAAATATGAAGATAGAAAATAAAGACCTGCTAGGGCCAAGTCTTAGTAATATGAATGCTCTCCACCATCCTCCTTTCTCCCTCAGGTGTAAATCATGTTTGCCTCCTTTAAAGAATTCTCCCCAAATTCTCAAATCTCAAGATGGAATTTATATTTGTGAAAATAAAACAAACAGGCCCACTGCAGCTCAATACACTGACATTTACCCACCTACTGCACTATTCTCTTCTCTAATTTGAGTGGATTTCTTTGTTCTTATCATGTGGGTAACTGCTATTTGGTGGTGAATTCGTCTTTCAAGTTTAGAGATTGGCTGCTATTGTACCAAGAGGAAAGATTTTTGTTTTGCTAATGGCCTATGGAATTATGTGGCAGGTTATGATACTGGGCTGTGCTAACTGTGGGGTTTCTCAACTTCAAGGTATTAGAATTTTCAGTCACCTTTGTGACTATTACACTGAGGAGGTTTGTAGTTTTGAGCGAGAATTGCACCACACATATCCTGGGAAGCAATCCCAAATCTGCAACCTTACCTTCTATATTCCACCAGTTCCAGGATGCAGATATTTTTTTTTCATTTCAAAAAACTGAATGTATTTTCTATTAGTTTTATTGTGATATTTAAAAATTAATTTTTATATTTAATGTATATTTTAATAGTAAAATGGTTATTGTAGTGAATCAAATTTACACATTGGTCATATACTGCTTTGGTGACAAGAGAATTTAAAATCTACTAATGTAACAAAAATCCCTACTACAGAACTATTTCATTAACTGTAGCCCTTGTATTGAACATTGGAACTCTAGATTTACTCATTTTATGTAGTTGCTTCTTTATATCCTTTCACCTACATCTGCCTATTTTCTGCTCACTCTTGGTCCTCGTAATCACTATTTATTGTCTATCTCTGTATATCCAAGTTTTCTTCTCTGTTTTTAGATTTCAATACAAGTGAAGTCATACAATACTTTTCCTGTTTCCAGCTGTCTTGGTTACTTTTCTCTCATTGCTGAGACAAAACACCTGACACCCAAAATTAGGGAAGGAAAGGTTTATTTAGCTTACAGTTTTGGGAGGTTTCAGTCCGTAATCAGCTGGCTCCAAGGCAGGGTGGCATGGCAAGGGGACAACACTTCAAGGCAGCAGCCAGCAAAACCAGCCAGAGGAAAAAGCAGGGACGAACAAGTGTCTTCTCCTCCCTTATATTGTACACAGGCCACCCCAGTCTTCCAGGGCGGGTATAGCACTCACAAAGTCTCCTTGTCCTCCTCTGGGATAGAATGAGAATGTTTACAAAGTAAGAACCCTGTCTGCCTTTTGAGTCTCTTAGTTAAACTTCTAAACTCAAATTGACACAATGTATCAACCATAACACTAGCTTAATTCATTTGGCATAATTATGATTAACCAGAATGTTTTCTTTCTTGCTGGTACGTTCAAGACATGAGATCAAAACATGTGATAGATGTTACACTTTAAAATTTTATTAGAGTGAAAGACAGATTACCATTAATCCTCCTCAGCTTTGAAGATATCCTATTGTTTTTGTCACTTTCTGAAGTTGCTCTGGAAGTCCTCTTTTGTGAGTGTCTCTGGTTGTGCCCTTGTGGCTGTCTTAATGACCTGAATAGATTCAAAATGTTTATCTTTTATGGTAGTCTTGAGTTTGGTTAACAATCAGAAGTTGCACTGTTGGCACAGTCAGTGAATAAGGCAGATAAGGACATACTGTAAGATTTCTATTTGGCAGAAATTGCTGTAAATGTAAATTGTAAACTGCCTTAGAAAGTGGCAAGAATGATGCAATAAGTGTGTTCACAGTGAGAAGGTATATTTGAAGGTATTAATGGCAATGCATCTTTTAGTGTGATAAATTGTTAAAATTTAAGCGTTCAATGTAGTTTTTGATCACACTCCATATGTGGCTGTGCGTTTATAATCCACATGACATTGTAAAATTAATGAAACACCTATTAAGCACAGCAAAAATCTCTGAAGAGGAAAGCAACTTGTGTGCATTTTAAAAAAGCTCTTCAGGTGAGTCTGATGCACACCATTGATTATGATTATGTTGAACTAGATTGCAGCATATTTCTCAATTGACAATAATGATAAACTGATCAATTCCCTTCACTGATTTTCCCTTGCTAGGAACTACTCTAAGCACTATCCATACTTTAATCTCGTTTACTTCTCACTATAAACTTATTAAATGGATATTGTAATATCCAGCATATGGACTAAGAAACTGAGGCTTAGAAGTATGAGGTAACCTGCACATGGACTAAGGGAGAGAGAGAGAGAGAGACAGAGACAAAGACAAAGAGATAGAAAGAGAGAGAGAAAGAGAGAGAGAGAGACAGAGACAGAGACAGAGAGAGACACTAGATGCAAACCAAAGTGGGTTTAGTTTGGAAACTCTAACCAGTACTCTTTGATATACCAATAATTCTTAAAGTATGGTCTCATATTAGCAGCATCTATATCCCCTGGGGCACGTGCTAGAAATGCAAATTTTTGGATCATACTCCAGACCTAAAGAGTAAGAAACTCTGGGATTGGGGCCTGGCAATGTGTTTTAACAAGCTTTGCTGGTGATTTTGGCCCATGCTAAAGTTTGAGGACCATGATCATACAGGATACAGGTCTTTTACAATAAGAAATGGAAGGCATGGCTAATGAAGATGGGATCTAACAAAGTTTATTGAATTGTTGGCTGGCTCATATTGTAATCTTAAGATAATGCCACATTTGCAAGGTTGACTAAGCTTTTAGTTGCTTAATAGCAAATAAAATTGCATTTGCTCAAATGTGCTTTAATTATAGTTCCCAGTAGGCAGAGCTATGGTAACAAAATATACTAGGCTCTAATGTTTTTTTGCATAATGAGCATATTCAAAGCATTTAGCATGAATGGATTACAATTCCCCATACTACACAGGAAAGCTTTTGAAGGGCCAAATGCCTTTTTTTCTTTTTTCTTGTTTCTCTTTTTTCTTTCCTCTTTGGTCTGACATCTTCTTGTCCTCAATCTTAGTCTAATCCTATTATTTCTTTTCTTTAAAAGTATAAAATAGAGTATCCTTGTTTCAAAGAGGAAGGGACAAACTGATGTGATTCCTTCTTGTATTATTCTGACTTGATAGGTTGGTTAAATCTAGCATTTGTAATGCAGATAGATATAAACAATTTTTGAGCAAAAGCTGATTAAAGAATTTAGTTGAGAAAACACAGAAGCTGCTTGCTTAGAGAAAAACATTGATTGACATTATGGAATTAAGCATTCTCAAAGGGTAAACAAATGTGATTCCAAGAAGAAGATGAGCCAGTATAAAAAATATACCAAAGTGACAAAGTATAGAGATTCCCAGTGAATATGATTATGTCCAATAACATCAGTAGGACTATTTTAAAATTATAACATTCGAATAGTAATTTTTTTTGCTCTGCATGATGCAAAATAAACAATTTGATTTTTCTTTTTCCACTGAATTCACTGGTTGTTGAATGCATTATTTGATCTACAGTATTGTATTATCCATGGTGTTTCCCAGATGACTGAACTAAGTAGATGTCTTATTGTTATTTTTTTCTAAGACATGTATGGGGATAAAGATAGTGATCATTGGAAAAGAAGAAAGCATAATATTTGCAACTTGCAAGTTGAGATTTTAGAAGCTAAGCTTGAGTACTCCTTAGCTTAGGATTTAGTGCTTTGTTGCAGGGACATGCAGATCTTGTCTATACCTCCACAGACCTCAGCACATTTAGGGCACATTTGTGAGGCATTAAAAGAGAAGAGGGGTTCAGACCTTGTTGAAGATACTGAGTTACTCCCTTTGTGATACCTGTTTTTAACTTTTCTCTGATAATGTGGCTGGAATCTCAAAATGTTACCTGATTTATACCAAAGGCCCATTTTCTCTTGGGTTTCTCTGCCTTAAATAAATCTCTGGAATCTGCCTTGGATAGACTAATCTTATTGCTGTCTATGCCCCTGTCCAATTTGGATCTCAGAGCTGGGACGCAAATCATCTGTTCAAATCTGAATCTTGCCTACAACTTCTAGTTTGATCATTCTCTTAGAAATACACATTAGTGTTTTGTGTGGTGGTGCATGCCTGTAATCCCAGTAGTCTGGAAGCTGAGGCAGGAGAATCACTCTAAATTCGAGGTCAGCAGGGCATGGTGGCGCACACCTTTAATCCCAGGTCTCGGGACACTGAGGTAGGTGGAGCGTTGTGAGTTTGAGGCCGCGTTGGGCTACAACGTGAGCGCAAGGCCGGTCTGAACTACATAGTGCGACCCTGCCTCAAAAAACCAGGGCCGGGAGTTTGGCTCAGTGGCTTGAATGCCTGTTTGGCAGGCGCGAGGTTGCGAGTTCAATCCCCGGTGCTGCAAAAAATAAATAAATAAATAAGTAAATAAAAAATAAATTCGAGGTCAACATTGGCTAAATAGTGAGTTCAGGACAGCCTGAATTGCATAGTGAGACCCTTTCTCAATAAACAAATAAACAAACAACAGAAAAAAATTTGCATTATTCCTCTGCATAGACTATTTGGGAGAGTGAGATGAGGACAGTGCCAGGAACTAGTTAAGCACAGTCAATGAGACTGGCCTGGAATTGAGGTCCTTATCAGCAATTTAGTGACCATGAGATCAGGAATAACTATTGGGCCTTAGTTTCATCTAGTTTATATTCCGGTGAATGAATAAAAAGCTGATGAAATAAATCAGCAAAAGAGAAGGGGACCAAGGTATGGAGAGAAGAGGGAGGAAGGGGAGGGAAAGGGATGGAAAAAGACTTAAGATGTGTTATGTATCTGTGCTAACTCAGCACAATGAATGCAATCATTATGTACTGCAAACATGTACCAATAAAAATTTAAAAATTAAAAAAAGAAAGTAAGTTAGGATAATATATTTGAGGCACTTAGCAAAACCTACATACAGATTAATTGTTCACCACATTTCCCATTGTTATGTTTTTTACTTATTCTTTATTTGGTTATTTGTTACCTCCCAGTACCTGTTTATACACACTAGTTTCTGGCCATGATCTCTATCCTGTTGCTAGTCTTCTTTGTTTTGAATTTATTGTTTTAATTGAGAAGTAAAAATTATACATATAATATATGTGTCATATTATACATGTATTCAAACATCACGTTGTATAGCATACACATTGTATACCGTCATACAAATGCATATATACATGTATGACCTGATGTTATACATGTATATTGTAACATGGCTAACTTAAGCTGTTGTGTATGTGCACTGCATCTCATACTTAACCATTTTCCTGTTGGATGTCTTAGTCACCTCCGTCTTTCATATTGTGTTGTTGACAAAGTGAACACACATTTAGCATGAATCACATATTTTATTTAAGGAATTTTATTTTTGTCCACTAAAGATCATTAGCATCGGGTCATGGAATCAAATGGTTTCCTTAATCTATGCAGTAAGAAAAACTTTGTAGTTTTTCTCTAAACTCTGTAAAAACTTTTGTAGAAGAAAATGAAACAGAGTACAAGTGTTTGAATTCTTGGTTTTGGCTTCCTGGTTGGGTAAATGGTAGAATTTAGGAGTACTAAAGTTTAACTACTTAAATGCTTAGGTGTGCCTGATTGTAATTAGGGAAACTCTGCCAATACAATGATCAGTTTTGGTTTAAAAGCTTGGCTTTTGGTTGATCTTGCAGCAACAATGAGCCAAAATAAGCAGTTTGTCATTTTTATAATAAGGTTGCAGAGAAAGACTCAAAAATGGTAAGTTAGGAAATCATTGCAGTTAGAACTTGTTGGGATTTGAAGGATTAGGTTATGCGTGACACAGGAATGTTTTACTGACCTTGATTTAACAATTTCATAATTTTATTTTCAGTTCTGGAACATGTAAAAACTTCTGATTTGTCTAATAGATAAATCTTAGACAATGACATTATATTGTGATGATGATATAATTGCAAACTCATGTATTACTTGTAATTAATATTGAAGTGGTCACTTCTACAAGACTAATGTATATCTAGGAGATTTTTCAAAAGCTGAAGTCACAAAGCACGTTTACATCTGCACATATATCTGTACATTTATAGGTATACATTTAACTCTGCATGAATATTTATATAGTTGCACGCATGAATTGGGATTTATTATGACAGCTAAATAGAGAATTATAGAGTCATGGGAAGTTAAAGCCATTCTTTAAGACTGCTTTTGTTTGATTATGATTTATTAGTTTAAAATACCAACTGTATATTAATAATACTGTTCTCTTTGGGGAAGTGATTGATTTTCAAAGCTTACTAAGACTATACCGTATATAAATTTGGGATCTATACAAATCTTAAAATTAGACAAATAAATAGGATATGAAGTATTGTTTCTAAATATGAAGGCTTCTGTTTTATGTAATGAACATTTTATAATACCTTTGAAGAAACAATCATGATTGAGGGCAGAGGGAAGTTTTTCTTATAAAAATTGAAGATGCAAAGTTCATATGATGCATCTGAGAATGCTGTATTTTTTTTCCAGCACAGGTACATTTAAGAGGTTTGCAGATGATCTTGATTTGTGGAATTCTTATTCTGGTACAAGTTACTGCTAACCACTGAACTTTACAGAAATGTCTATGCTATTTTCTCTTTGACGATGTGAGCTATAAGAGAAAGTCATATAATTCTGTGGTATGTCTGAATTGATATGAATCAAGGAAAAAGTAGATGAATCCCATCCTCTGTTTCTGTGGAGTGGGATCTAAATTGGTTTAAATCAAGTTTTAAAATGTATCTAAATCTTCCTTGCTTTATCCATACATTGACCTAGTCCAATAATCATTGCAGGTATACAAAGGAAGAAAAGTATGTATGCAGTATAGTGTTGTATCACATAAAGACATTTCAGTCAACAACAGATTGCATATATCATAGTGGACCCATAAAATTGTAGCACTTAGTGACATCATAGCCATGGTCATTTGTGTAAGTGCATTTTATGATGTTTGCCTAATGATGAAATTGTGTAATGAACTATTTCTCAGAATGTATTCCCTATATAAAATGATGCATGACTGTGTGTATAAGCTGTTAAAGCAAAACTTAGAGATCTAATAACAGTATTGTGAATAAATAAGGCAATGTCAGCGACTACCAGAAATCTACCTGTCACAAATGAATCCAATAAAAGGTATGCTATGATTCAGACATCTCTTTAGGGTGAATTAGTTCAATAACAATGCAGTGTGAGAGAGTTTCAGGGAATCAGGCGTCACTTAACAAGTTTCTGTTTGTCTGTGCTGGGCAGATCAGAAGAGATAGGGCTGGACCTAAGGGTAACATCAGTGCAGTGCAGTGCAATGCAATGCAATACAATACAATACTACAATACAGTGAAAACCTAGCAGCTCTAGAAAGTGAACAATCAGTTCTTTTCTCCCCTACCCCTGTCCCTGCTCATCAGCTCTTGTCTATCAGATCAGACCAGATCTCAATTGGTTTATCTCTTTCAAAGAAGTCCAAGGGGAATCTTGAGCAGAAAGCTATTTTTATTCTCAATTGCTTTGTTTTATTAAGATGACAGTTTAGTAAATCAAAAGTTTTCTGTCTAGGTCATGCCAACCAGAACAACAGTGTCTCCAATTATTTTGCTATTAGAACAAAACCTGTTAACTCACTAAACCTAAGTATAGGAATCATGATACATATGTTTCTCTCTTTCTTGGAGAGGAAATTATATTACTTTGTAGGAAAATTTCTAGTACAGAAGCTGATGCTTGATACTGTTTTCCTTTCCTTTTAAAGTGAAATAATTACAAGCAATTTGAGAAATCTCTGTGTACCCTTAGTTAGTGTGCAAATGCTTTCTTTTATTCTTGTGGAAATATAGTTTGGCTAGTACAATTTTCTCTGTTTTTATTCAACTTGAATGTCATTTTCAAGTACTTGATATGGGCCGCATATTGTGCTGGGGATTGGTGATAAGAAGGTGGGGAGCTGTGAACTTGTCTTCAAGTCACTTGTAGTCTTGCAAAAAAAAAAATCACCATTTTCTGCTTATTTGTCTATTTGCATAAGTACAGTAAGACGTTTGTCCACAGTGTACCAGGTGACACAAAGTTAGGCCCATTGGAAGAAGAGGGAGTAATCAGGGAAGGCATCATGGAAGAGGAACTTTTTTTTTTGACCTTTTTGAGACAAAGTCTCACTATACAGTTCAGGCTGGCCTTGAGCTCACTTTGTAGTCCAGGCTGGTCTTGAACTTGCAACTTAAGAGGAACATTCTTAACTCATTTTGAGAAAATGAGAGAATAAAGGCAAATCAGACTAAAAATCCTTATGGTAAGGAAGATGGGGGAGGCATATTTCTTACTGTACAACTGTGGTCAATAGTCACCTTACATTTATTATGTATTGATAATATTCAGATATATTGGCTCAAGTAAAATTAATTTGAATATATTGAATTTTAATTAATGATAATGAAGAATTTAACTTAACCTGTTTTCTTTTACTTTTGTAAGTGTGACTACTATAAAATTTAAAAGAGTCTTTTAAAAATTTAAAACCAGAGATGTGATTTGCATTATATTTCTATTGAGGAACATTGATCTACACTAGTTTATAAATAGAAGAAACTGAAATGTTTAATTAACAAAATGCATGCTTAATATATGCCTTCTAACAAGTTAATTGAAGTGCCCACGTTTTGTACAAGACTCGGTACAAATGGTTTTACTTTCCTGCTATGTATGTTTAAAGTTGTTCAGACCCAATTAATATTGGTCGCCCAAGTTGTGGAAATTACAGTGAGAAGAGAAATAATGCTTGTGACCTAAACAGACATAAATCAGGAATTGTAGCATAAAAGATACATAAAAATGAAAAAAAATATGAAAATGCAGTCACTGGAAATTTAAAAAAACAAAGAAGAATTGAGAGTATAGAGTGTTATTTTTGTTATTACACTTGCATGATGGGGAGAGTAAACATATTCCTTTGAAACTAGTGTCTATCCTATTTAAAAACAAACAAGCAGTAAAAACCAAGTGAGTTACTTGGTTTGTGTGTAAAAGAGACAAATGAATCCATTCATATAAGCATATGTAAATATATCTGTTCAAAAGGTGGGAAAATGATTTATAGAAAGAGAAACCAAAGATGTCTAAGATTTTCAAATTGGAGCAATGGCTACATAGAAGCCTGAGGCCATAACCATCTTGAATACTAACATAAGATTTAGTTTGAAGGAGGAGTAAACAAGAACTATCTGACCTATAGGACAACTTGTGGGGCAGAACAAATATGTAGCTGGCAATAATAAAACATTTATTATGGTCTGAGTTGGTCTGGTTATCATGGTGGGCAACATTTGCTCTAACCACAGGTATTCAAAGAAAATGATGTTAAATGTTTTGAGTAACCTCTTATTGAAAAGGACTGGTTAAAATTGGAGACTGCTAACTGTGACTTATTAAGTGACACGGTATCCATAAATCAACTGAGGTGCATTGTATTTTATCCTATTGACAGTATTCATTTAAAACATAAGTTACTGAATGATCCATCTAGCGTAGTACCTATAAAATGTTTAGGATACTTTAACTTAGTCTACAGTGTTTTTTTTTCCTTGTCTTTTCTGAAGTAAAACAAAGTATTTTTTCTGATAATCTTGAAAGGAAACACATTTGTATTCAACAAATTCTTAGTGCTATAATCTTATTTTTGCTTTGCTTCTCACATCTTGACCTTATAAAGTGACACAGGGGCATTGTAGAAAGCGTGGCTTTGACATTCGCACAGACTTGGTTTGAATATTGTCTCTATTACTCACTATGTTTGACCTTCACCAAGTCACTTAATCCACCCAAGCCTCAATTCTTTTGGCCCTAATATCTACCTCATGGGCTGTTTAGGAGAAGAAATATAAAAGCTATTGCTTAACACATAGCATCCATGGGCATTGTTGCCATTATTGTTATTAAAAGTTTAAAGAGTTTTCTGAACTGGAAAGTTAGTTTTTCTACAAGAAAAATTATAACTAAAATGAGTATTGTATATGTGAACAATATTATTATTACTTTTAGCCTTTAGAGTTTGGAGGGAGGGATGTAGAGGAGAAAAGTTGGGGGAGAGAGAAGGAGGGTACAAGGTGTCATTGACGAAAGATGTCTCATCCTTAGTTAGTGTCCTCGGGGAGGTAAATCCTCTGGTGGATACAGAGAAATACTGAGAACACAGCAGATGAGGTGAAGCAGAGCCAGGTGATCCTTCTCTTACTGTGTTAGGGAGCTCATCCATTCCTGTAGAGCAGAGGTTAAAAAAAAAGTTGGGGGTATTTAAAGGGGTGTGAAGAGGGCAACATTTCTCTCTCTCCTCTTTCAAATCTTGTGCTGGGTACAAATGCTTTCTTCCTGGTTCCTGGGAATCTATTCAGGAGCTTCCTGTTAGGCAACATGTACATAACATGAACAAATCATCTATTCCTAGGCTTTGATGAATGAAAATATCAGAGACCTCCTCCAGTGTGGTAGGTGAAGGCTGGGGTAGAGAGGCACTAGCCTGCTAAACCAGAGTCTGGCACATAGTAGGAATGCATACTGTTTATGAGATCTGAACAAATGCACACATCCCACAGTGTATTCACCCCATGAGTATCGAAAGCATGGTCTATTCAAGCTTTATTCTGGACAAATGACCATCTTATTATGTTCCCTTACACATGGTGATGGTATAAGAGAAGAAAAGAGAATGAAAATCAATGATGAATCAAGCGAAGGGTATTAACTTCCAAAAGACAAGTATTTTAAATGCCTCTCAAAATTCTGCATTTGCTTGTTTTACAAAACTTTGATCAATGAAATGCAGTAAGTGAGGAGTTTCACACACAGTGATTCGTTCTCCAAAGCCTATTTAAAGGAACCAGAAAATCTTTCACTTTTTCCCCTAAGCTTAACCTTTTTATATAGAGAAAGGATTTCTGTTATCTTCATTTAAAGTAAGACTTCGATAACTAAGATCAATTGAGTTTGAGAGCTATAGACTGTGTCCTGTAGCTATGATAATACCGTCAGAAGTATCTTTATGAAAATGAGGAGAGGGAATTGTTTGATGTGAGGATATTTGCAGGAGCAGAACAGGCTTCAGTCCTGGGAGTCATATTTGTTTATGTCAGTCATCCATAATGATGAAGGCAAGGGACCTCCTGGAGGGAGGAATATTCTTTGCTGAATTTTAAGCATTGCTAAACCATTTAGCATAGTGATTTGGGATATCTCTGAATTCACATAGAAAGTGGGAGTAACAGGAAAAGAAAAAAATTAAATGTCATATTTTCAACATAGGAATAGTCTGAATTTTAAATATTACCAGTTTGGAAATGACTCAGTCCAATACCATTCACATACTGCATTGAATTCTTTTATTTTATATGTGAATCTGGAAAATAACAGGCAAAATAATTTTTCTGGATCTAGAGAAAAGTCAAATCTAGGTTCCAGTCTAAGATCCTAACATTATTTCCATGGTCAGTCCAAAATAAGTTAAGAGGACTTCCTCCAAGATGGCCACCCAGATAACACCCTGACAGGGAGGCTCCCTGAATATACCATCAAAATGCTGGAATATAAACTAATATAATAACAGAGAGAAGGAAAAAAGAGGGAGATGGGTCCTCTGGACCCAAGAAGAATCTAAAATGAGAAATGTAGCCCACGGAAAGAGTAAAAGAATGAAATAAAGGCAGAGACCAGCAGCACCTCTGTCCGGAGCAGAATCCAATCAGCGCTGTGACCTGAGTTGAGAAGGTACGATCCTGGTGCTCTTGATACGCGGGGGAGTTGCCTGTAGAATTGCTGTGGTGTGACAGAATGGCAGAATGGCAGAGACGACGGTCGACCGTGGAGCGAGGTGGTCGCGAGCGGGTGAGTGAGTGAACCCGGCGGCCCCCAGCCCCCTACCCCCGAGGGAGAGCGAGGGACAGCCATCTTGAGACCGGAACTGCACCTAATTAGGCACGGTTCCTGGAAGGCCGGGGTGGAAATGGTGCGGGTGCCCTGGGGGTGATAGAGGAGGTTTGGCGGACGGCCCTGTAAGGTTTACCAGACAGTGGCCCCATCCTCTCGTGCACCACAGTAGACATTCATGGAGCAGAAACGGGCTTGGGAGAGGCAGTGGACCAACACGGCCTCACGGGCGAGCCCAGGAAAATGCCAAGACGGAAAGGCAGAGGGCGCTCTCCAGACTCTGATACAAACAGAACCGATTCCGGGGATGCTAATGCTGAAATGGTCAGGAGTCCAAAAATTAAACTCTCAGAGAGTTGACAACAGAAGTGGGGAGACAACTCCACGAAGCTATGAAAGAAATTAAAGCAGCACTGTTAACCCAACTGAGAACTGAAATGAAACTCATAATTGGGGAATCACTAAGAGCCTCTAAAGGAAACATAGCAGGAAATGTGGAGGACGAAAAATCAAAGGAAATTGAGAATGAAACAAATAAAGAATTAGAACACATTAATCAGATTCAGAGAGACTACCAGGACATCAAAGACTCCAATAAAAGTTGGCAGAACCACTTGAAAGACACTAAGGATAGACTTTCGTATCTGGAAGAAAGAATGAAAACTTGGGAAAAAGAAAGGAGAGACTTTCTCAAGATAATTAGAAATCTGGAAGCGGCAGTGCAATGGCTGCAAGACAACCCAAGGAAACATAACTTACGAATAAAAGGTGTGAGTGAAAAAACAGGGGTCAATACAAACCAAATTAAAAGACTGTTTACAGAAATAATTTCAGAAAACTTCCCAAGCATGGGAACAGGAAGAGACTTTCAGATAACTGAAGCATATAGAACTCCAGCTAAACTTGACCAAAACAGGCCTACACCCAGACATATAATAATCAAGATTCCAGAAATCCAACACAAAAACATGATATTAAAAGCTACTAGAGAAAAGAGACAGATTACCTACAAAG